>PITA01005999.1:39105-104831 GCA_004023965.1 Spilogale gracilis | reverse complement strand
TCATTTCATTTTTTTAACTGTTTATTGAAGTAGACACACGTGCAAAACAGTACAAACCATAAGTGAACCGCAGGGTGAATTTTTGCCAACTGAACACACCTGTGCCAACTGCTCACAGACCAAGAAATGTTTCCAGTCTCCCAGAAGTTCCCTCCCATCAAGGCCACCATCGTTCTAAAGTCTGACTGCAGAGATGGGTTTTTCCTGCCTCGAGTTTTATGTAAATGGAGTCAGAAAATATGTTCTCTTTAGTGTCTGGCTTTTTCCACTCAACACACTGTGAAATTCAGTCGCGTTAGCGCGGGTAGTTATAGGTCATTCTCACTGTGGATTCTGCTCTGTGACTGTACCCAGTTTATTTATCCACTCTCTGACGGTAACGAGGGAGTGAGCCAAACAGAAAGAGTCCTCCAGGCAGACGGAACAGTCAATGCAAAGGTCCTGAGGTGAGAACATGTCTGGTATTTTAGAGGACCAACAAGGAGAACCATGGGGCTAGAGAGGAGCAAGCAAGGGGCAAGGAGTAGGGAGATGAGGTCAGACAGGGAGAAAGAAGCAGATGGTGCTGAGTTTTAAGGGCAGCATTTTGCTGAGTGCAATGGAGCTAAGGGAAGTTTCTGAGCAGGGGAGGGACCTGATCTGACTTGGGTATTCAGAGTTCCACTAACTATGGGAGAGAGAGCCCAGGGGCAGGGGTAGGAGGGAGAAGTAGGGGGAGTGGGTAGAAGCTGTGGAGGCAGCCAGAAGCATTTACACTCAGAATACACTTTTTTTTTATTAAAGATTTTATTTATTTGACAGAAACACAGCCAGAGAAGGAACACAAGCAGGGGGTGTGAGAGAGGGAGAAGCAGGCTTCCCACTGAGCAGGGAGCCCGATGTGGGACTTGATCCGAGGTCTCAAGAATCATGACCTGAGCCGAAGGCAGTCGCTTAACCAATTGAGCCACCCAGGCGCCCTCAGAATACACTTTTAGGGGCGCCTGGTGGCTCAGTCCTTGAGCATCTGCCATTGGCTGGGTCATGATCCCAGAGTCCTAGGATCGAGCCTCGCATCAGGTTCCCCTGCTCGGCGGGAAGCCTGCTTCTCCCTCTCTCACTCCCCCTGCTTGTGTTCCCTCTCTGGTTATGTTCCTCTCTGTCAAATAAATAAATAAATAAAATCTTTATTAAAAAAAAGAATATGGGGATCCTGGGTGGCTCAGTTGGTTAAGTGACTGCCTTTGGCTCAGGTCATGATCTTGGAGACCCGGGATCAAGTCCCACTTTAGGCTCCCTGCTCGGCGCCTGGGTGGCTTAGAGGGTTAAGCCTCTGCCTTCGGCGCAGGTCATGATCTCAGGGTCCTGGGATCCAGACCCACACTGGGCTCTCTGCTTAGCGGGGATCCTACTTCTTCCTCTCTGCCTGCCTCTCTGCCTATTTGTGATCTCTCTCTGTCAAATAAATAAAATCTTTAAAAAAAATACACTTTTGTGTATGTGATTAGGGATATATTTTATTGACTTCTGCCATCTTATTTTGTGATTCTGTTGTCCCACTCTTGCTATGTAGTCCACTCCCTCTCATGTAGGCTTCTTTGAAGTGGCTAGCTGCATGTTTGGTTTTGTTTTGTCTTAATGTTTTTCCCTCTTTCTTTTCCCTCCACTAGAGTGCAATTTATGCATTCTTTGTATTTTGTTAGTAGTAATCCTTGCAGTTTGGGCGTGCAATGAATGGCAATCCTTCCAATTCATGCATACTTTAAAAAAATCAGGTCTGGGGGTGCCTGGGTAGCTCAGTCCTTAATGGTCTGCTTTCGGCTCAGGTCATGACTCCAGGGTCCTGGGATCGAGCCCCACATGGGGCTCCCTGCTTGGTGGGAAGCCTACTTCTCCCTCTGCTGCTTCCCCTGCTTGTTTTCCCTCTCTCTCTTTGTCAAATAAATAAATAAACAGATATTTTTTAAAAAATCAGGTCTGAAGTTTATTTTATTATTATTATTTTTTAGGTCTGACGTTTAATTAAGAGTTTAATCATTATACCTGACACTACTTGGATCATGACCCCCAGTCCCCAGACCAAAGGCTGGAGCTGGCCCTGAGTATTCACTGATGACTGTGTCAGCACCGGCCACCAGGGGGCACGAGCTTGGGATGCGCCGAAGCTCAGTGACCATCAGGGGGCGCGGTGGCGCTCCTCCCGTGAACGCCGTGACCACCAGGACTGTTACCCTTCGGACATTCCAAACCGGAATGGGTTGGTCCCGGATTTGTACCAAGGGCCTCATAGCGCAGCGGCTGAATATTAAATGCGAGGGACGTAGGCAGGATAAAGGCTACATTCTTTCCTAAGAGGGAAGCTGGAATTCGACCTCAAAGTTTTCTAGCACTGTCCCCATTCCTGGGAAATTTATACTGCAAGGTGGTTGTGGGAGGAAATGGAATGAACGTGGACTTCCAGAGGTGCTTGAGGGAATGAGACTATGGGAATTGCCTACATTTGTTTGTGTGTTTTGCTTCTGTGAATGTCCAGAGTTTCAACAGATTCTCAAAGGGACCTACAACCCCAAACACATACTGTTTGGAACCCTATCTCTTCCTCCAGGAAGCCTTCCCTGATGTTCTCTCAGACTGGGTCAGGTGCCTTCGCTGGGCATCCACAGCCTCTAATCTTCCCTGGCTGGGTCCTGACCTCTGGACTTGTGTCTCCACTATCCCAGAATGGATTGGTGGGGTGCCTGGGATTCAGGTTCAGTGTCTGCCTTTGACATGGGTCATGATCCCAGGGTTCTGGGATTGAGCCCCACATTGGGCTCTGCACTCAGTGCAGTCTGCTTCTCCCTCTGCCCCCCCACCTGTCTGTCCCAAATAAATAAAATCTTAAAAAAAAAAAAATAGACCCTGACACTGATAGGTAGGTGAAAAATGACTTAGGCAGAGACTTTTGTTCTGTTTCTGTGCCAAGGAGCCCTTCCACTCCCAACCGTTCCCTGCACCTTAAGCTTATGATTTTTCCAAGCTGTTTTTTGCTCTTTCAGTGGGGAGCAATTTTAGACTCCCGGACCACCACCACCACGGCCAGGAAGTAGGCAGAGGTCACTGGGGTAGGGAGGTCTGTGCTTGACACCTTAGTGTTGCACGCACACACAGCTCATTGTCGCTTCCACATGTCCCTGTACAGGCCACCCACCAGGACTGCCACTCCTGCTCCTAGCTAGAGATCCAGGTCTCCTCTGTTCATCCCTCCAGGGACTCCTGCCCCCCCCCCCAAGTCCCAGTTGTCCCAGAATAGCTTTGGACTATTTGGGGAGTAGGGGAAATCTAGGGTCCCCTCTAGCTGAGAAAAGAGGTAGCACTCTGAGCAGGAATCTCTCCTGAGATTAGAAAGATAGGAAAAAATAAAGACACAGACACAGAGACTACACCCCTGTGTTATAGAGCTTTGGGCAGAGAAAACAAAGCAGAAAGACAAGAGCCAGAGAGAAAACAGACAGGCAAAGAGAGAAACAGACATAGGAGGAGAAAGGCAGAAACCAAGAGACCGGGACTAAGCAACAGAGACAACCGAAAGGAAGAGAAAGACATGAAGTCAAGGATGGGAAGATGTTGTAATTTAGTGGCTCAAACTCTGGAGCCAGACTTTGAGATACATAGGCAGAGGCAGAAGGTACAAAATAGGTATTTTTTAATTGAAAATTTTTATAAAAAGGAGAGGGAATATAAAGGGACTCATGGGCTAGTCCCAGGCCCCCACGGCGACGGAGGGGCTGAGCATGGCAGGAGCAGTGAAGGGCATCCCTCCTTCTATCGGTTCGTGCTTCGTGTGTCCCTCCTCACTGGCCATGAGGCACCCCTGTTCATGTGTGCGAGCGGGTGGGAGGGTGTGCGGCAGGGACCCGCATGCGTGGTCACGGAGCAAATGCCCTGGGGCCACTGAGGCTCAGGCCCGCGGCCTGGCAGGCGTGCAGTGGTGTGGCTGGTGCGAGGGTGCGAATCCTGGGCGGCAGATACAGCGGAAGGAGCCATCGGTGTTGACGCAGCGGGCGTTGATGCAGAGCGGGGAGGCCGCCTCAGCCTCATCACACTCGTTGATGTCTAAAAAAGGAGGTAAAGGGAACACTGCTCAGGCCTAGGAACCCCAGAGCCCCCGTGCCTGGCCCCTGGGGCTCGTGGGGCAAAGGGGTGCGAATGCTGAGCCTCCTGCTTGGATTCGACTTCAGCCACTACCAGCTGCTGGCTGTGTGAGCCTAGGCAGGTGGCTTAACCCTTCTGTGCCTCAGCTTTGTGTTCTGTGAGATGGGGATGGTAGCCCCTAGGTCATGAGGTTTTAGGAAAATAATATTGATAAGGATATCACAATGACCAATGCTTACTCTATACCAGACATTGTTCAAAGCACATTACCTGTATTTATCCTCCTAATAACCCTACAAGGTAAGTACCGTGAGCCCATTTACATACAGGCAAACTGAGGCCCAGCCTGGGGAAGCTCCTTGCCCAATGTCACACAAGCCCCCATTCTTCCCAGTGAGTTCTTACACCAGCTCTCCTAATCTTTGAGTGTTCAGTCCCCTGCTATTTCTTTCCTTCCCCCCACCCCTACTATTTCTTGGCTGTGAGTCCTTGCAACACTCAGTCCTCTTTTCTGAGCCTTGGTTTACCCATAGGTCTTGGTGTCGTCGTAAATCAGTACTGATGATGGTCACAACTCTTGGAAATGGGTCCCACAACTATGTTCATTTTTCGAATGAGAAAAACTAAAGGGCCAGTGACCTGTCCAAGGTCACAAAGCACATTGCTAGACTGAGCCTGAGAGCTGTCTGACTCCCCCGAAGTCCTTGACTATAATCATTTGCCTTACTGCTGTCTAAACTAGGCAGCCATGATTCATGTTACCATTCTATAGACGAGAAGATGGAAGCTCTCCAAAGCGCTGGAACAAATTGCCCAGGTAGCACTGGGAGTCCTTGGACATCTCACCTGCAGAATTCTACAGAGTGGCTCGATCCTGCTTCAAGCCCAGCCCGGGTCCCTGAGGTCCTCGAAGCGTGACCTCACCTGCTGGCAAGCCCCACCCCCGGGGCAGAAGTTCCTTCCTGCTCCCTCTGGTCCGGCCGGACCCCTTGACGTCCCTGACTCCCCCCATTCCCACTCCAGTCAGGACCCCAAGGGCATGGACTGGCCCTGGCTGCCCCTCACCGACGCAGGCCATGCGGGTTATGTCGAGGCGGTAGCCACTGAAGCAGTCGCAGGTGAAGCCCTCCGGGACGCGCACGCAGCGGCCGTGGGCACAGCCGTCCAAGATCCCGCACTCCTCGGCCTCCAGTCCCTCGTAGGGCCCAGACAGGGTGCCTGTGGAGAAGGCAGGGACTCTGGGGTTGTCTCACTCAGCTTTCCATCCCTCCAACCCCCCACTGTGGTTTCCTCTCCTAAACTGTGCGATCCACTCCGGGGCTGTGGGGGGCCCTGGGGGGCCAGGTTTCACTCCCCCTGCTCTCCCTCTGTCCTCATCTCTCAGTCCCTCTATATCACTGCTCTCAGCCGAGCTCTCACTCCCGGACTGGACTGTTTCTGTGTCTTCCTGTCTCTGTGAGCCAATCCCCTCCCCCAACTGGTTTCTCTTTGCTTCTGGATCTCATACTCTTTCTCTTCCTCTTCCCTGTCTCTCTGCACCCCATCTCCTCATCAGTATCCATCCCTCGCTTGCAGCGCTCACCGGGATAGCCACCCACCTTCAGGGGACTCCTCAGGCTCTGGGAAGGAGCCACGGGTGTCACGGGACCGGTAGCGCCAGCGGCTGCCTGGGCCCGGTGGCACCGCAGCCTCAGATTCACTGTAGGGGCCACTGTCATCCTCAAAGTCAGGCATGTCGAAGGGTGGTGCTCTGTACGGGGCCTCCCGGCGGGCGAAGGGCCCAAGAGGAGGTGGGTAGGGGTCATAGGGTAGCACGGGTGGCGGGTACAATTCAGGCCCATAGGGAAGGCCCTGGTAGGGTGGACCTAGATCAGGGCCATATTCGTAAGGGAGTCCAAAGCCACCTGGCCGCGGGGGACTGTATGCCGGGGGGCGCAGCACATTGCACAGGGCCTCAAAGTCATCTGTAAACAGGAGCCAAGCCTCATGGTTAGCCCTTGCTAGCCTCAGCACCCACCATTCAAATCCCCATTGTGGAAAGAGAAGCCCAGATTATTGAGGAGGGCCTGGGACCGAGGCATGGTATGTGGGGGGGGGGGGGCGGGGGGGGCTTCGAAGTAGGGGGCCAGGATGGCACCGTCAGGATCAGGGGTTCTGGGGTCAGGATTAGGGTGCTGAGGGCTGAGACTAGGATTCCAAGGTGCTGGGATCAAGAGTACTAAGGACTGATGCTAGGAATCAGGGTCTATGTGCTGGAATTTGGGGGACCCATGGGATCTTGGGCTAGGGGCCTAGAGAAATAAGATGGAGGGTTTTTAGGGACCAGAGCTGGGGAGTCCCAGGGACTGCTACTGGGGGCCTGAGGGGCCAGAATACATAGGAGGGGATCTGAGCCAGGGGACCTGGAGGTCTGAGGACCAAGGACCAAGGTTTTGGGTCTGGGGTTGAATTCCCAAGGGTTAAGGATCAGGGGACTCAGGGGTTTTAAGAGCCAAGCTTTGGAGGTCTCTGGGTTGTATGCTGGGGTCTCAGGCACCTGGAATTGAGTGTCCAACACACTGGGACTTGGAGGTCTGTGGATCTATGGGATGGTGGGGTCTCAGCAACTGGTGTTTGAGGTCTAAGGGTACGGGATTTGAAAGGAGGGATCTCATGGGCAGTCTCGGCCTCTGGCTATGACCCAGGCAGGGGGCAGTACCTGAGTCCTGGGCGGGGCAGAGGGCACAGTCCATGCCCCAGGCCTCGCCATAGAGGCAGCAGCACTCTGTATAGGTGGCCTGGCGGTCTAGCCGAGGGCGACTACACACGAGATCAGCTCCCACCTCCTGCCAGCATACTCCCAGGTTGTCATCTGAATGAGGGCAGAGACAGCATGCATCAGAGTGGGACCGGTGGGATCGGGTCCTCCCAAATGCTTGGAGCAGCCCAGCCACCTGGTGCCTGACCCCAGATGCTTCTCCTCTGCTGTGATCTGCCTCCCAGAGGCCCTCTGAGGGATCTCTCCGTAAGTTTGGGCTTGGTCTGAAATGAGGCAGTCATATAGGAGGCAGAGTCTGCCAGGGTTCTCTCCAAGCCCAGCCTCTGATTGGCAGTTGCTTTTTATCTCTGAGCACTGTTTGAATGAAGTCTCAGGGTGTGTGTGGGGGGGTGGGGGGGCTGAATGTAAGAACAGGACGTGGAAGGAGAAGAGAGTTTAGGTCAGTGGGCAAAAAGAAAGGACCCACAGAGATAGAGACAAATACATCTTAAGAGTCAGAGACTCCCAAGAAAAACAGGAAAGCAAAGATGCAGAGAGACGAAAGGAAACAGACCTAGAAAAAACCAGAGAGTGGCAGAAATTCCAGAAAGCCCAGGGAGGTGGAAAGAGACAGAGACACACGGGGAAGTCATCACTGGAAACGCGGCTTCAGCGCTTAGTAAGACCAGGTCCCATAATATAATCCCCCACAGCCACGCCATAAGGTAGAGGCAACCGCCGGCGCACCCAGTATGCCGAAAGGAAGCCCGAGCCCTGGGCCGATAAGCAACGTGCAGGTACACAAGGCCAGACAGTGGCAGGCTCCCCTGGGACCTCTACTTTCGGGAGAACCCGGGACCCCAGGCAGGCCCGCTTGTAGGAGCCTCAGACACCGCCAGGAAATGGAGCGTGAGGAGGCGGGGCTGACCGCGGGGGCGGGGCCCTAGGTGGGCGTGAGGCGGAGCCCGGGGGAGGGACAGAGGAGGGCGGATCCCGGGGGCGGGGCTACCGAGGCTCTGGCTCTCGTTGGAGACGCAGCGGCGCCGGGAGCCGTCCAGCACCAACGGGGGTTCGCACGTGCAGTGATAAGAACCCACGGTGTTGACGCAGCTGCCGCCCTCACACGCCGGCTCCTCGTCCGCGCACTCGTCATTATCTAGGGAGGCGTGGAGGGAGTGGTTAGGGAACAGCCCTCTATCCTTTCCCACTTCCCCACTGTGTTGACAGTGATAGATGGAGTCTAGACTCCAGGAAGGACTTCCTGCTGGCGGTGGCCACATTCCGGAGAGGGACTGGTGGGGAGTGGGTGGGGGACGCCTCGTACCGACGCATTCCAGTCGCTGGGCATGGTAGTAGTAGCCGTTGCTGCAGTAACATGAGTAGCCTGGGGCCGTGTTCACGCACACGCCACTCTTGCACACCTGGTCTCGGAATAGCTGGCACTCGTCCACATCTGCGGGAAGGAAGGCTGATCAGAGGCTCGCCCCACACCAATCGAGAGAAGCGGGCGGGCCAGGGTGTAGGGAGGCTGGAAGGGGGTGGGGGGGTGGAGGGAGATGTATGGCTCCGAGGCTTAACGAGGGAAGAGAAGGACCGAAAGGTGGCGACAGAGACCCAGAGGCAGAGAGAGAGAGGGAAAAGTGAAGGTTGAGATAAGGAGCAGGGTGGGGGGCTGGTGAGTGGGGAGAGAAACGGTGAGAGACAGAGAGGTAAACAGACCCAGAGGGAGAGAGATGGAGCTGAGCCTGGGGGCTGAAGTGGGGGTTGAAGTCCAGCCTTACCCCTCCGAAGGCTCAGGTCTCCACTTGGCGCCAGGTAGCCGCGGCCATGGGGGCACAGTGACTGGTACTCAGCTGCACACAGACACAAGGCTGAGCCTAGACACCTTCCACCCCACCCCTGTCCTGGGCCCTGGGTTTACTCTTGCCCCCAGGGCCATCCTTCATCACCTAAGTTTCCAGGACCCCTGCCTTTGTGCTCAACCTCTCAGCCTCATGCCCACCTGGATGGCAGCTCACCCTTGCTCTTGCAGTTCCCAGTATCCCAGACCATGTCCAGTTGTGTCTGCTGTCCCAGTCCCCTGCAACCTCTCTCTAGCCAAACCCTCAGCTCTCAGTCCACCCCATAGCCCCTGCCCACCTGTCTCGGTGCTGGGGCACTGCTGGATGCGGCAGCCGCTGCCCCAGCCTTCCCCCACGGTGCAGCAGCACTCTTGCCACGTCACATTCCGAGCCAGGATGTTGTCACAGGCATCTGGAGCTGCCGTATCAAAGTAGCACTCCCGGCGCCCGCTGCCCACAGGGCCCTGCCTGGGCGGGCTGGGCCGACGGGGTGGGGATGGCTGAGGTGGCCGGGCAGGCAGACCTGGGCTGGCAGGTGCCTGGGGCTGTGCGCCTGGGAATGTGCCTAGGGAAGCAAGGGGCTAATTTAGCCCAATGTAGGCTAAGGTTCTTACCCCCACGTTATCTGATGAGGAAACTGAGGCAGAACCCGACTCCACACCTCTCCCCATCTATCCTCATCTCCCCCATTCTCACCCCCTGTCGTTTCTCTACCTCTTGCCTCCCCAGTTCACATCCTCCCAGGTATCTGGCTCACGGCCCAGCTACAATGTGGGAGGCGGGGGCAGGAGGCGGGTGTCTCTAGCCTCAGGTTTACCTCCTGGTCCTCACATCCAATACATTCTAAACAAGCCTCAGAGTCTGCCCAAACCTAGGCTCAGGCCTGGACACATCTCTCCCTTCCACAAGGCAGCCCACAGACTGTCCACTGGCCTCTTGCCTTCTGCCACCCACCCTCCCCTCCTCTTCCATGGCCCCTGCCTTGGTCCAGTTCTGTCCTCTTCTGCCCAGGTCCCTGCCCCAGCCCCCTCCCTAGACTCCAGGTCCTAGTGTCACCCACTCCAGTCCGCCTTCACAGGGCAGCAGGAGGGAGGTTTTAAGATCTGATTATACCTCTCTCCCACTCAAAACCCTTCCATGAGTGCCACAGTGCCCTCCGGAAAGGCCAACCTCCTGGAAAATGGTAAATCAGTGCGATCTGGCACTGCATCCCTTCTGCGGCCTCATTTCTCCCCACCCCTTCCCTTGCTCTGTACAGCATGCCACCCCGAACTTATTTTTGTTCCTCAAACAGGTCAGGTCCTCTCTTGCCTTGCCAGGCCTCTGCTGTTGCTGAATCCTCTGCCCAGAATGCCCTCCCTCACCCACTTCACCTGGCTTATTTCTACTCATCCTATTTCTCTCAGTTCAGACCTTCCTTCCTGTAGGAAGTTCTCTCTAACTTTCCTCTCAGGCTGGGGCAGGTACCTCCTCTGGATTCCCACAATCCCCTAGCCTTGCCCCATCACAGACAGCCTTGTTCCTTGTTCTCTGGCCCGGGCTTCCTCCTTCCAGCCCTGATTTCTCTGATTGGTGGTATCTCTGCCTGTCCCTTCTGGACCATGAGCCCTTAAAGACAGAGTGGTCTCTCCTGTGTCCCTGGGACCTAGAATAGGGCCTAAATATAGTGGATGCCCTGTGAACATTTGTTGAATGAAAGAATCTGGTAGAGTCAGGGACAGTAGTGACACTGAGTCCCACCACCCTCGATAACCCATGTGTTCTGAGTTTTTAATTGTTATTTAAAAAACATTTAACTGGTGGCAGCTGTCCATGCCTGGAATGGTTAGATCGCATCATTTTTCTGTGAGCCCTGCAGTCATCAATTAAACTGACACATCAGTCTTACCAGAAGTTCGTGGAGGAACACAGCGTCCAGTCATGGGGTCAAACTCCTCAGGGCTGGTGGGACAGACACAGAGGAAGGAGCCTTCGACATTCTCACACAGGGCAGCTCCACACACACCCTGTAGCGTTTCACATTCATTCACATCTGTGAGCAAGAGACAAAGGGGAGGGGGAATCAATGGTTGTAAACACCTGTGATTCCAAAGCTCTAAAAGCCTGAAATACCCAAATATAATGGGTATTTTTAATCACCCAGACCCTACCACTCACTTATCTTTGGGGGTAAACCCTGAATTTCCTTGGGAGCCCTCTGCTCCTCCATTTTCAACTCATGTATTTTTAAGGAGGGTTAAATCTACTCCAGGTAGACACAAGTCCCAGGCATGGCCAACCAGATTACTGCATTTCTCTGGTTCAGAGCGATGGACTCTGGGCCAGTCAATGCCAGTCCTGAGACTTTTGCTAGAAATATCAAGAAAAAGCTCCCTCTTTAGCTCTAGGGTTGCCAAGCTGAGAATGTTAGCCTGGAGGTGCTAGGGCCTTCTTTGTCATTATCAAGAGTCTGCCTGAAAATAAATACAACAAAAGAAAGCAGAGCTGAGAGGGGGAGACAGCTAGCCTTGTTAGAATCCCTCGATCCAAGTGTGCCTCAAGTTCATTTTCCAGAACTTCACTATTTTAATGCTCTTCAAAGAAATAAAGCCTGTTGTGTTTGCATTTGTCAAAATTTAAAGAATATATAACTGGGGTGCCTGTGTGGCTCAGTCGGTTAAGCATCTGACTCTTGATCTCAGCTCAGGTCTTGATCTTAGAGTCGTGAGTTCAAGCCCCATGTTGGCTCAGCATGGAGCCCACTTAAAAAAAAAAATACAAAACTAGGATTCATGCAGCTTACTGTATGTAAATTGAACCTCAAATGAAAATATCTGGAAACTCCTATTGGACTCTGGCAGCTATGCATACTGAGGAATTTAGGGAGAAATGTACTGATGCCTGGGATTTAATTTTTTTTTTAATTTTCTTTATTTGACAGAGAGAAACACAGCCAGAGAGGGTACACAAGCAGGGGGAGTGAGAGAGGGAGAAGCAGGCTTCCCGCCGAGCAGGGAGCCCAATGTGGGACTCGATCCCGGGTCTCCGGGATCATGACCTGAGCCGAAGGCAGTCGCTCAACCAATTGAGCCACACAGGTGCCCCGCCTGGGATTTAATTTTAAACTAATCCTAGAGATAAGGTGGATTACAGATAGATAGGTGAGACAAGAAGTAAATAAAAGAATGATCATGGAATATAGATCATGGATATGTGGACATTCATTCTATAGGTCTTTTAATTTTCTGTATGTTTAGACATTTTCCTCGCAAAACACTGGGAAAAAAGGCAACATTTCTGTGCACTTAGGATTAATGTGCATTAAAAAAATAAGATTAGTGTGCATCTTACACACTTTATGCATGTATATTTTTAAGCCCTCCCCAAACAAGATCTGAATGAATAGAGTTTCTGTTGCTTGCAACCAAAGGAGTCCTGACTGATATGGAAATGATGTATATTCCAAGTCTAAGTTCTACAGGCCCAATGAGTGTGTTCATATTTGAAGTCACATGTGTTCGGGTCTGTGGAGGGGAGCAGGGCCTGACCAACCTCTTCCCCACCCTCTGGACCCACCTACCCACGCAGTGACGCCCGTCCCTGGCCCCCTCGTATCCCTGGTCACAGAGGCACTGGAAGGAGCCGGGTAGGTTCTGGCACATGGCGTGGGCCCCGCAGAAGGACCGATTCCGGCATTCGTCCACATCTGTAACCACCAGACAGTCAGGCCCTTGCTGGACCTTCCTTCCCCTCCACATTTGACCCAAAAGGGGATGGACACCTACCCTGGCATCCCCCCCCTGGCGTGGGCTGATAGCCAGGGTCACAGGCCGGTGTGCAGCGGTAGGAGCCAGGGGTGTTCTCACAGCGCTGGGCTCCACAAATCGCCGAGCCATATTCTTGGCACTCATCCACATCTGCAAAAAAGAGTAGAGTGGCAGGAGGGAAGGGGAGTCACAGGACTGGATTCTTAAGTTCCCGATGCTGCTCCCAGTTCCCATGACTGAGAAGTCTCTATAAATCTGGTGTTCCAGGAGTCTGAGCTTCTAAAGTGTTGAGACTCTTAAGGTCTCACTGTCATTTCTCCCATAGTCCAAACATGGTCCCACCTCAGGGCCTTTGCACTTGCTCTTCCTGCTGTCAGGAACACCTTTCCCTTGGCTATCTGCATGGCTCCCTCCGTCACTTCACTCAAGTGTCTAGGTCAAGCTCTCCTAGTGCCCCTTCCCCTACCACCCTGCATCTCTGTTCATTTATCCTGCTCTATTTTCCTTCTTGAACTTGATATTATATTATCCATGTATCTCTTGGCATACCAGCTGTCTCCCTAGACTACAAACTCCGCTATGTAGGGGCTTGTGTCTGTCTTGTTCCCCCCTGTATCCCAGAATGTAGAACTGTGTCTGACACCCAGTAGGTGTCCCCAAACTGTTTGCTGAATGAACCTTGAATCTATATGCATATTTACTGCCCATCTTTCCCCAACCCCTCCCTACCCCACGTCAGCTCCATGAGGGCAGGCATTTTGACTCATTGTCTGTTGCACCCCCAGTGTCTGACACACAGTAGGTGCCTAATGAATTCTTGTGTAATTAATGAATGAGGTCCCCTGAAACTAGGCTTCCATGGACTAGAGGTCTGGCAGCCAGAGAGCCCAAGAGAGCCAGCCCACAGTCATTTCACTTGTTCCCCAAATCCTCCCACATCACCTCCACGAGAAAATGCAAGGGTACACTGGTGGCTTATTTCCACCACAGAGATAGGGAAATGGTTAAGTGCATTGGTTAGGGGTTCCTTCCCTCCCCTCAAGTCCCCAAGGCAAAGTGCTCCTCCTCAACTCCCCAAGAGAGCTGACTCTAGCAATCTGTCCTAGGGGCAGGGGTGGAGGAGAGTAGTCTCACCATCACAGGTGCCCTCAGGGCCCGCGTGGTAGCCAGGGTCGCAGTCTCGGACACAGCGGTAGGAACCCGGGGAATTCTCACAACGCTGGGACCCACACAGGGCCGGGCCCCGCTCCCGACATTCGTCCACGTCTGAGGAAGGAGGCAGAACAGTCAAATGGGGGAAGCAGGGGAGTCTGGGAGGCAAAGGAGAACAGGTGAGGGAGTTAAGGAAGGGAGTGGAGTCAGAACACGCGAAGCGAGGAAGCCGTGGAGGAGAGCCAAAGGGCAGAGAAGAGGCAGAAGGGCGGGAATCCGGCCTAAGAGGCGCCTCTCACCGAGGCAGGAGGTGAGGTCTGGGCTGGCGCGATGTCCTGGAGGACAGACGCACTCGAAGGAGCCGTCGGTGTTGGTACAGATGCCGCTCTGGCAGAGGTCCTCCTCGCTGCATTCGTCCACGTCTGCGGGACAACGTCCGAAACCGCCGCCCACCTCGGCGGCTTTAGCATTGCAGGCCCAGCCCCTCCGCAGCCCTTGCCCCGCCCCTCCCACTGAGGCCTCCCATTCTCCCCCCACCCAGCGCCCGTCTTAGGCTCCTCCTTTCTCGGCAAGTCCCACCCCTCCGAGGGTTCAGGCCCCGCCCTTTCCTCCCCGCCAAACTCCGCCCCTCCCCGACCTCCGCGTGGAGGCTCCACCATCCTGGCTTTGACTCTGAAGCTTTTGAGACCTCAGTCCAAAAATTCAGACTCCGCCTTCCGCCCTCTCCTAGTCCTGATTTTCTTGGTGTAAGCCCACCCTTTCCCGGTCGAGGCTCAGCGGGGGTACGGACCAAGGCAAGAGGCTCCACGGGGTCCGGGCCGGTAGCCGGGGGCGCAAGTGCAGGCAAAGGAGCCGTCGGTGTTGAGGCACTCGCCATGGGGGAAACAGAAGTCGCCCTCTAGGCACTCGTTCACGTCTAGGGTACGGAAGAAATGAGACGCTGGGGTCGTCACCCAAGGAGCAACTCCGCCCACAAGCCCCACCCACAGCCTTCTAGACCAGCTTCCACCTCCCCAACAGCTTTTGCTGAGGAACACAGACTCCTGGGTTCCCCAGTTCTCTGGGCCCCCTCACTGCCCGCTACCCACCTGCACAGGGCCCAGGCCGACCCGAGGGTGCGCGGTATCCCGGTGCGCAGCTGCAGCGGAAGGAGCCTTCGGTGTTGGTGCAGTGGCCATGGGGGCCACAGGAGGCACCCGAACTGCACTCGTCCACATCTGTGGGAACGAAGCTTTCAGAAGGGGTCTGACCTAGGGACACTGCAAGGATCCACTTAGGGCCGAGGGGTCTGGAGCAGTTTTTGGGTAGTGTCTCGAGTTGTATAGGAGGTGAAGGTCCCATGGCAGAAGTGGGTGGGGGAGACCAAGATTCTGTGATTCTAGGAACCATAATAGGGTGTCCAGTGGGTCTAGTTTTCTGGAAACTAGACCTAGGATCCTCGAGTCAGTGAGGGACTCTGAACTAGGACTGGGACCAGAAGTTAATTAGGATACGAGGCCAAGTATTACAAGCAAGGATCACTGGATGGCATTCTGTTGAATCAGGGGTCAGGGTCAGTGATTGGCATCTGAGACCAGTTCGGATCAGGGGTGACAGTCAGGGTCCAGAATTCTTCCTTTAGTCAGGGGTCAAGTTAGGGATCAGGAACCCAATCAGGCCCCAGGGAAGGTATTCTAAGAATGGGCAGGGGCAGTGAGAGACAGGATCAAAGGTCCAGAAAGTCAGGGGTTGTAGCAGGAGTTATGGCTAGGTCAAATGTCACACACAGTCAGGTTCAGGGGTCACAGTTCACATTCAGGGTCAAGAGACAGTCAGGATTAGAAGGGTTACAACTACTATCAGGGTTGTAGTGAGGGTTTATCAGCAGGGTAATGGTTAGAGTCAAATGTCACAGCCAAGTTGAGGATTCATGGGTCATAGAATCAGATGTCACATTCAGGGTCAAGGTTCATGGTCCAGATCAAGGTATTGTAGTATGGGTCAGGGGCCCATAATCTAGGTCAACAGTCACAGTCAGACCCTGGAGGTCATGGTCCAGGGGACTGAGGTCCAGGTTAGGAGGTTATGGGTGATGTCAGGGGTCATGAAACAGGTCTAAGTTCATAGCCGGGGCTTGGTCTCACCCGTGCATCGGCCATGGTGCAGGTGGTGGCCAGCAGGACAGGTCCTGCACTGGAAGGAGCCAGGTGAGTTCACACACTCCTGCCCAGGACAGGCCAGGTGATTCTCACACTCATCCACATCTGGGGGCAGGGGAGAAGGTGGCCTTGAAGGAGCAGCCCAGATCCTCCTCACCCAACCACACTCCTCCCTCCCTCCCTGGCCTCACCCTCGCACTCGGAGTCCGCAGCATTGGGTTGGAAGCCGGTGGGACAGACGCACTGGAAGCCACCTTCTGTGTTCTCACACCGGCCATAGGCACAGGGTGGGGGACTACGGGCACACTCATCCACATCTGGGGCAGAGGGGACCAGCGGTGCTGAGAAAGGGGCCTGGACCTAATCATCCCCATTGCTTTCTCCATCTACCCTAACATTCCGGTCTGGAGGCAGTCTCCTCAACTTTGCCCAGGCTCATCCCACCTCCCAGGAGAACAGACTCCTTCCCTGGTCTCTCCAGCTGCCATGGTGAAGCTAGGGCCTCACTTCCTGCATGCTGCCCTCCCCATCTCAGGGTGGTCCCCTCCCCAAGGTTCCTATAAGCACAAGAGTCATTCTAAAAGGGAGGAGGAATGGAGGGCACCCTCCTATTTCGAGAAAGGGGAGAAGACTCTGGAGTCAAACCCTCCCTACCCTCTCAGTACTTCTGGTCCTCTGCCCCTGTTCTCCATTACCAAGCCCCATCACCCTGTCTCTCCTGCCCCCCAACCATGTTTCTCTCCATCCCCAGAGCTAATGAGGGTGGAATGGGCTTGGACCCAGCACCCTCACCTTGGCACGGGGCCCCCGGTCCTCGGGAGCGGAAGCCAGCAGGGCAGGCACAGTGGAAAGAGCCCACCGTGTTGTCACAGCGGCCTGGCCCGCAGGGTGGTGGCTCTTGGGCACACTCATCCACATCTTCTTCACACGCCGAGCCCCGGAAGCCAGCCGGGCAAACACAGCGGAAAGAGCCGGACAGGTTCTCACAGACCCCTCTGCCACAGAGGCCTGGGCTCTGCGTGCACTCGTCCACATCTGCCCGGGGCAAGGGGCCCAGAGTCACACCTTTGTGCCCCCCATGCCCTGTGCTCTGCTCTGCCTCCCTGACCTTCATCACTTTTACCCCCTCCCATCATTCTGCCTCCCTGTCCCTATCACTTGGCCTCCTTGTCTGCCTCCTTCTACCCTCCTCTTCCACATTATTCAAATTCTCCATGCTCCATCCCTCTACCTTCTCAATCCCCCAGCTTCCAGTTGGCCTCCTAGAACACTAATCCCCATCAGTTGGCCTTGTTCTGCACTGTTCTCCGTAACTCTACCCCCTTCCCCCATAACTGACATCTCCGTCCTCCATCCTTCCACTTCTCCATCTTCTATGACTCAGCTTTTCTGTTTCCAATCTCTTGGCTTCTCCATCCCCATGTCACTCTGTCTCTACAGCCATCAGGACGCCTGCCAGGCTCTTAGAACCTGGTCCCCGTCTCCCAGCATTCACTCTCCCCCTGCCTCATTGCTCAGTTTCTCCGTCCCTCATTACTGCTGCTCTACCCTTCCCCCTCATACTGCCTTCCTTTCTGTCCCTCCCAGTCAGTTCCTCACCCTGGCAGCCAGCTCCATGGGGAGCAGCCTGGTACCCAGCGGGGCACACGCAGAGGAAGCTGCCTGGCGTGTTCTCGCAGCGCCCGCGGTCACACGGCTGCGGCACACGGTGGCACTCGTCCACGTCTGCAGGCACCAACCCGACGGTTGAGACTGGGGCAGACACTCCCCCACGCCCAACCTCAGAGGGCTCAGAGAGGATGGGAGGTGGGAGGGCAGGGGCGGAGCCGAACTTGGGCGGGCGCCACACTGGGGCGGGAGCCAGGGCAGTAGGAGAGCCCGGAATGGATGGGTTTAAGGAGTAGGCGGGGAGGGAGGGAGGAAAGCAGGTGAGAGGCGACGAGCAGACGACTGGGGAACCGGCCTGGGCAGAGTCGGAGAGACGAACAGCGAGGGGGGCAATTCGGTGAGGGCAGGACCTGGGCAGGGTTAGGGCGGGAAGGGCAGCTATGGGGACCGAACAAAGGGAAGGAGGGAGCGAGGGAAGGGGCGGTGAGGGGTGAGGACGAGGCACGCGTGCGGGGGTGGGAATCCGGGGTTGTGGTCAGGTGATAAAGGATGCGGCCGCTGTAGGACAGGGGCTGGGCCAGAGAGAGGGCCGGAGCCAGCTCGCAATATGGAGGGGGCGGGGTTGGGGAGGAGCGGAGCCGGACCTGGTCCCGGAGAAAACCCGGGCAGTTGTCCAGCAGAGCCCCTTCCCGACGGGGAGAGCCGGCTGGGCGCCGAAGAGGCAGTAGTGGGGCCGAAGGGAGAGCTGGAGCGGATCCCGAGGCGGGAGCAGAGGCGTGGGGAAGCGAGGGAGGGCAGGAACTGCTGGAGGGCGACCCGGGCAGCGGTGGGGCCTGGAGTTGGGCGGGGCGGATTTCTCACCTAGGCACTCAGCCGCCCGCGGGCCCGCTCGGTATCCCTGGCCACACAGGCAACGGAAGCTGCCTGGAGTGTTTTCACAGCGCCCGGGGGCACAGGGTGGGGGCACGCGGCGACACTCGTCCACGTCTGAGGACACGGGGGGGAGGGCGGGTCAGGAGGTGACTGGCAGAGGCCCCCGCCCCACCTCCGTCCACTCCCACTGCCAGGCTCACCGATGCATTGTGTGCCCTGCGGGCTGAGCTGGAAACCAGAGTCGCACGCGCAAGTGTAGCCATTGGGCCGCGGGATGCAGCGTCCCGGGCCACAGACCTGGGGACTGCGCTGACACACGCCCACAGAGGGACCTGGGGGAAGGGGGTCCAGACGGCCAGGGTTCCCCCATCTCTGAATCCTCTGTCCCCTTCATCTCAGTATAGTTCCCTCAGATCCTCTGCCTAAGACACTCTTATGGATGTCCCTCTCCAAGCCATCTTCTGCTTCTGAGCCTCCTCTCCTTTATTATGGGACGTTCTCAGCAGATGTTCTGCCTAAATTCCCTTTATTGCCACTCCAAAGTCTCCATTTTTGCTTTCCAACCCTCTGCCCGAGATATGTTCTCAGTGCTCTCTGCTTGAAAAGTAATTGTCTAACGTTAATTGAGCACTTACTCTGTGGCAGACCTCAGAGACAGTCCAATGAATCCTTACAAGGATCCTCACTTTACAGATGAGGAAACTGAGGCTCAGAGAGGTTAAATGTCTTGCCCAATTGACAGAGAACTTGAATCCAGGCCTGTCCGACACCAGCTCCTAATGTTACCCAACACTTGACCCTTGAAAGCTTTCTCTCTTCCCACCCCTTCCTTAATTCCTTTGGCTGTAACATCCCTATCCTGAGGTCTTCACCTTGAAGCTCCCCCTCAGAACCCCCACCTGTAGTACCCCCATCAATGCTCTCGATTCCCTCTACTGCACCTGATTCAGGGATCTCAGGACCAGACCAGGCAGGGATGCTGGGCAGGGCAAGCTCAGGGCCCGGCCTGGGCTCACGTGGGGGTTCTGGACGGTGGGTTGGCAGAAAGCCTGCCAAAGAAGGAGTATTAGTGAATGGAAACCTGGATTTGGGTACCCCCTCTCCTCTCTCTCCTCTTTTCCTTATGAGGCTGGGGCTGCCCCTTGGAGGTGGCATCTTCTCCCCTAGAAGGCAGCTTACCTGGTGTCCTAGAGGTGGAGGGTGGAGCCCGCTGGCTCAGGGACACTCGGGGTGGCTCCTGACCCAGGGGTCTGGTGTTGTAGCGGAGGTCAGAGGCCGAGTAGTGGTAACCAGGGCCAGCAGGGCAGATCTCCCGAAAACCCTCTAGGAACAAGAAAGGAAGAGAGAGAGACACAGAGAACGTAAAAGCAGGAGGGAATGGGAGAAGAATCTGGCCTTGACCAGTGGCAGTGCTTGGCCTTGGGTGTGAGTCAGGGGTTTGGGTTGGATGCTGGTTTGCAGTATTACCCTGGCCAAAAAATGGGACATCTCAAAGGCTAGGCTGGGACCAGGGGTGTTCTTCCTTATTTCGGATAGGGACAGGGACAAGGTTGAGGGTGAAATTGGGTTTAGTCTGTTGAAGGGTCTGATTTTAGGCAGAGATAGACCGCTGGGAAAGTGTCTCAGGAAAGGGGAAGTCTGGGGTGTGGCCCAGGAAGGAGCCTAGGTGAGGGCAGGGTCTCAGGAACTCTGGACTTGGCCAAAGCTCAGGCACAAGGTTGGGCAAGCAGCATATCCAAAGGGCTAGGAGTAGTCAACAAGGCTGGTGGTGACTCAGGGGTGTGCCTCAGGGGTGGGCCAAAGGTGGGATGGGGCCTGGCTGGATTCCCGCGTGAGGATTTCAGGGGCTGGGGGCGTGGCCTAGAGTGGCCAACGTGTTAGAAGAGTCTAGAGACGGGGAGGCGCTCACCTGAGCCGAAGGGTGGGCAGAGCTGGCAGCCTCGACCCCAGGCTTTTCCCACGCGACTACAACAGCAGATCTGCTTGGTGATGTTGCGCAGAATGGGCAGAGAGCAGCCACCGTCGCGGAGCACGCGGAAGCAGGGCCCTTTGGCCTCTGAGATCACGTGCTGGGCTGGGGGTTGGGGAGAAAATTATTCAGGGCGGGCTTGGGAGTGTAGCGCAAGTAGGGGATCTGGGAGACAGGAGGATGGCCCCCAGGAGGGTTTGATGGGTGTAAAGGCCATTCAGAAGAGGTCTGAGAGGGTCTGAAGGAGAGGTGAGGGGTCTGGAAGTCTGAGAAAGGTTTGGAGCCTGAGGAGGGAATATGGGAATCTGAGAAGGATCTCAGGGTCTGCAGAAACTCTGGTGGTGGAGGGAGATGAAGGGATTCTGGGCGTGAGAAGAGCTGAAGAAAGTCTGAAGATCTGAAGGGATATAGACTTGAAGGTTTGAAGGGTTCTTAGAGGAACTGAAGACGGTCTAAGGAATCTGAGGGTGTGTAAGAGTCCGAGACGTTCTGAGGGGGATCTATAAGAGCGACTGGGGGGAGTCTGGGAGGATCTGGGGAGTCTAACGGAATTAAGGCCCAGGGATACTCTGGAATTGGACTGAAGGCTGGGAGGACCGACGCAGGATACAGCCTCAGCCCCCTCCTGGTGGCTCACAGATGCAGCTGCTACGGGATGAATCGTGCAGAAAGCCGTCGGGGCACACGCACGTGTACCCGCCATGCGTGTTCGCGCACTCCCCGTGTTGGCAGCGCCCACCGGTCGCGCACTCATCCACATCTGCCAGGAATGCAGTGGTCTCAGGGGCGTCAGGGAGGAGCTCCCCTCCAGCCTAGCTCCTAGAGCTAAGCCCTTCCCACTACTGCCCCCTCCTCCCCCCTCCCCCCCTCACCTTGGCAGGACCCATTAACCCTTTGAAAGCCGGTTGGACACGGTCCATCTGGGGTGCCTACTCGGTCGGAAATCCCTGTGGAGAGAAGAGAGGGGTGGACCAGGGGCGGATGGAGCAAAAACAGATGGGCAGGGACAAAAGGGATGGGAAGGGTTAAAAGATGTTGAGTGAGGCTTGAGTGTGGCTTGAGTGCAGGGTGAGCCTTAGGTAGGCGGTGGGACAGAAGGCAACGGTGGGAGGCTCCAGAAATGCATGAGTGGGGCTGTAGCATAAAGGTGGGGTGGGAACAGAGTGGCCAAAGTCAGAAAGTGGAGTGGGCGTTTCTAGAGAGGTATGGGTAGATCTAGACTAGAAATAATCACCACAACTGGGTAGGTGTGGCTAGATTTTGTGAACACGGTTTGTCTGTGGGCAGGGTACCAGGAGCCACGGGGTTTTCACCTCTCCCCAGCTCCGAGCACCTCAAGGATGTCCTGAGGCTTACCCAGGTGTTCTGAGCATGACTGACAGTCGTGAACGCCCCAGGCCAAGCCTGCCCCTCTGCAGCACACCTCCTGAGTCCGGAGCCCGGGCAGCGGGGACGCACACTGCGGAAAAAAGTGTTGAGTGAGCGCGCCCTCACGTGGTGGCACGCTCCGGGCCCCTCCCCACCCTCCTCGTCTCACTTCGCCTCCGCGTAACTCCCGAAAGCAGTAACCGAAGCCCGAAGCGTCGGAATAGCTGTCCTCGCGCGGCGCGCTCTGTGCCAGCACCGTGTAGGGCGCCGCCGCCTCCGCCCGCGCGGCCGCCTCCGCCCGTGCCACTGCCTCGGCGTCCGCCTCCTCCCAAGGGCCGGACACACGCTCCACCTGGTGCACCACCACGGACGCCTCCTGCGGGTGCTCCACGTGGACGCTCACCATGGACGCCACGCCTGGAGGGAGGCATGGCAGGGCAAAGGAGGGTGGGCACGGCTTCTTACAGACTGGGACTAGGAATGGGGTGAAGGGCGCGCTGGTGAAGGGTACTTAGGGGAAGGCAAGATGAGGGTGAGAGAAACGGCGAGATAGTGGACAGAGTATCAGAGGGGGCCCCGGCCTCATTCTCCTCACCGTGCTCGTCGTCGCGGTGGTTGGCCAGTGGCATCGTGTACACGGAGCGGGTGAGGCCCGGCATGGCCGGGGCCGGTGGCCGGGCGCCCGAGGAATGCAGCTGGCAGAACTTGCCAGCGAAGTCCGGGGGACAGAGGCAGCGATCAGGCTTCACGCACACACCGCCGTTGTGACAGATCAAAGGACACAGGACTGGGGGGAGGGAGAGGCTAGCTCAGACCCCAACGTTATACTCAAAGTATCACCTCATTTTAAGTTGCTCCGCCTTGACCTGTCTTGTGTCACCCCACCAACCCTGGCCACCTGCACTGGCTGGGTCCAGTATCCAGCCCTCTGGTATAACTCCGCCCACTGGGTCAGGTCACTACGCCCTCCGGCTCTTCTGTCACTTTCAGGTCGTTCCGCCCTTCCTCTTCAGTCCCACTTTGAGGTCGAGTCCAGGCATTGCAGCCCCACCCAGAGAGCTCTGTCCCCGCCCATTGCTTCAGCCCCGACCACTCTCGCTCTTTCCTAAGCAGTTAGTACCGCCCATCTAATCATCTGGCTGGGTCTTTAGCTACGCAGACCCGGTGCTGGTCTCTTCCATTGACTAAATCGACATTGTGGCCACCCCCTGGCACCACTCCCTTGTCTCTTTACCGTTCCAGGCATACGCACATCCCGTCTGCCCCGGTCCACGACACTCAAGTTCCGCCCACTGGCTGTGCTTCCGCTTCTAAGCTACTCGCCCACATTACCTTCAATCCTCCGGATTCTAAACCTCGCTTGTCAAGGTGTTTAACCGGTTGCCTTTAGCCCCGCCCACCTTCCTTTTCTTGCGCAGATGTCCCCGGGCTCTCCGGCTCACGCTCCTCGCGCCCCACCTCCTTGGCTATCCCGGCGTCCTAGCCCCACCCACCGCGCCTTGTCACCGCCCACGTCCCCTCCGGCTCCCGCTGCAGAGTTCCAGTTTAGCCTTCCCGCCTCCTGTAGCCCCGGGGCGGGGCCGCGCGGGGGCCGCGCCTCCTCTCCCCTCTGCACGCCCTCGCTGGGCCCCCGGCCACCTCTGGGCGGGGCACTGCCAGCTGTGCTGCGGGGTAAACAAAGAGAGGGGTGCGGCGGGGGTAGGGCGGCGGCTCCGCATTCCGGACCCTTGGGGAGCCCCGAGTCCTCTGAGCCAAAGAAGGCCGGACGTATCCTGAGAGGGCACCCCCTCCCTTTCTCCCCCGGGGCTGCAAAGAACAGCTGGAGACAGCTGTGCGGAGGGAGGAAGGGGGCAGGCGGCGGGGGCTGTCCCGGAAGGCGTGTGTGGGATTCTGAGCCACACACTGGAGAGGGGAAAAGCAGAGAGGGAGCCCCTTCTATTTAGAAGGGCAAAGAGACTGGACTCTGGAAGATCAGATAGAGTGCAATGGTCTGGGATTCATAGATGGCTCAAGGTTTCTAGAATGAAAAGAGATCCTAGCTCAGAGGAAACTGAAGCTCTCTTTCATTAGAAGTCTGTTAAATTCTTTTGGGGACAGTCATCTAGAAAACAGAACTCCAGTTCCTTCTGGGGGACAGCTAAGTTGAGGATGCTGAGAACAGGGTTTACATGGAGAAATGGGATTCTCTGGGAGTCCCCAGCACACAAGTGCCTCAATTGGGAAGATTCTAGGATACCGTTGATCCCCCATCCCCTCCCAGCTAAGGGATTAGGTGCTCAAGTCTTTTGGATTAATGGCTGCATAGGGAGAGCACAGTGTCTGGAGAGTCTTCTAGTGAATCAGCTGATCAAGAGCAGCTCTGGGGTTCTCTGAAGATAGATTCATCAGAAGTTCCTGGGGAGGGGGTCAGCTGGAAAAGCAAGGCTTGGAAAGACAGGAATCAGGAATCTGATGGCACTCAGTTAGAAATAGAAAAGAATGGAAGTCTTTTGTGGAAAGAGAATTCAGCTAGGTCGTGGAGTTATCGTTGTATAGGGTTTGTAATCTGGGGTTTCTCTGGCAAGTAGGGAGAAGTAGCTGAGGGACAATACTACAGAGTTCTCTGGTGAGGGGCACAGTTTGGGGGAATTACATCAGAATGGGAGGGAACTTTACTGGAGGAGCTGGTCCCTGGAGTCTCTTGATTGGGTAGAGAAGAAGCTTAGGGTCTGAAGGCTGAGATTCTGAGCTCCCCTACTTAAGGGAGTCAGGCCAGGACTCCAGAGTGCCCTAATAAGGGTCCTTAATTGAGTTATCAGGAGAAGATTAACTAGGAATCATGATTCCAAAATAGGAAGGGTCTCTGCTGGCAGTCATGGTAATCCAGCTAGGTCTCAGGGCATTTCTCTGCCTTTTCTTGGTCTGAATGCCTGCCCCCCACCCAGCTCCCTTGGGGCTCCCACACCCTGGCTGGGTGGTCACATGGGCACGGCCAACTCCATGCCCCACACCTCTGGAGGAATAAGGAGCTGAGGACATCGGGGTCCTGCCGGGGTCAGCCCCCTTCACATGCCCCTCCTGTGCCTCCAGGGTCTTGGCACCCGCCTCGGCAGGGCACCTGGCACGGGCGCGTTGGGGCTGGGCCACAAGGGAGTGTAGGAAAGAGAGAGGGAGGGGAGGAGGGAGGGAGTGGCAGTGGGCGGGGGCTCCGTCGGGAGATGAGCTCACAGCGGCCAGGGCTGGATTGGCTGGGGGCCAGGCTGGGCCAGTTCTCAGAATCAGGGGCCCCCACTCCCCACTCCAGAGGGCCTCTGGGGTTGGGGGCAGGTAGGTCCCGACCCAGAGAGCTTGCCCATCCTTGCATCCTGGGGCCAACAGGTGGCCCACCCTCCCTACCTCACCTGAGCCCTCCGGTGGGGCTGGTGGGTGGGAGGCCTCCCCAAAGTAGGGGTGACTTGTGAACATCCTCCCGTCCCCTCTGCACCCCAGGGGGTGCCCCTTCCTCTAGGCCTCCTATCTGGATTTCTCTCCCATGAGGACCTTTGCAACTTAGGGGCCTGCAGAGACCCTCCTTCTAGGGACCCCTTTCCCTCTCAGCTTTTGGAATCAACTTTCCTTACCCCAATACCCCTCTTCACAGGCACTCCCATCCTGGATTTTCCTAAGCCCTCCCACGCAAGACACAGAAGCTAGGACACCACTGGGGGCTGTGAAACTCTCCCTTGGTCTCCAGGGACGTCTTACAATCTCAGAATTGGGGCCCCCTTCCCCAAGCCCCTCAGTTCAGGTATCTCCCATTTTAACTCAGAGGCATGAAAACTGGCCCCAAACCCCTCACGTGGGACGCCACAGCTCCCGGAGAACCCTCACTGCTTGCAAAGTCGGGACTCTCAGGACTCAACCCCAAACGCCAGGAATTTTAGTCCCTCTTCCTTATACATCCCAGGGATTCCCCAGCACTCCTGCACACCCAATCTGAACTCCCTCTCCCTGGGGGACTGTCTCTCCCATCCCGGGGGACCCTCCTCCCCCTGGGACCCCTCCCTCGGGACCACCACCCCGCACTCACAGGCGCGGAAGCCGGGTCCCCCGGGGGCCGCCCCGCCGGGCGCGCCGCTGTCCACGCTGGTGGCGTTGCGGGGCGCGCAGGTCGGGGTACAGCGGGAGCCGGTGGGCCCATGGACGCAGCGCAGGCCGCACACGGCCGGGGTGAAGCGCACACGGAGGCGCTCTCGCGGCCGGCCCAGCACGGGCTGTAGCCCGAGCAGCGCCAGCAGCACCAATAGCGACACCCGCGCGCCGCCCGCCATGGCTGCAGCGCCGCGCTCCGCCGCGCCGCCGCCCCAGCCCGCCCGAGGGGCCCGGCCGCGCCCGCCCGCCTGCGGGGGAGGGCGGCCGCGCCCCCGCTCAGGCCCCCCCTCCCCACCACTCCCTCCCCGGCGGCCGCGCGGGGGCGCGTGGGGCTGGGCCCGCAGCCAGAGGCGAGCAGGCTGGGCGCTAGACTCGCTGGGGGGAGGGGGGCGCCCCGTCTGTCCCCGCCTCGCACCAACAAGTGAATGGGGCCCGCAGGGGAGCGGCGGGGAAGGGAACAGGTGGGGGCGGGCCGGTTTCCCCCAGACAGGGCTGAATCCTTAAAGAGGAAAGAGTAGTGGGGGCCTCATTTGGGGAGGCCGGTAAAGGCTGATTCTCCGCTCTAGACCCAGAGAAAGAGGCTTCATCTAGACATCTGGGCAGCCAGGTGGCCCATCTGGGAGAGAGAAGAAGGGTCCGTGCACCAGAGCACATGGAGGAATTGAGGGTCTGGATTGTGGGCAGGACGCTGGCGGGGGGCACATTTGAGGATGCAGTCGCATCTGGCCAGGACCCCCACACCTGGTAGGAGAAGTCAGAATGGACAAGAGGGATCGGTGGATTGAGGCTGTGGGCGGGGGTCTTCACTGGCCGGATGCCCACATCTGGAAGACTTTAGGGAGAAGGGGACACATCTGGGCTGAAGGCCACAGCAGGAGGGGGACTTCAGAGGGTGGTTGAAACTAGGGGGTGTGCTAGCCCAGGGGCCGAGAGCTGGAGTGGGAGTAGGGCCGAGGGAGGGTCGGGGAAGCAGGGAGAGGCCTTTGGCTCCCAGCCGGCCCGCAATTTTGGGCATTCGGTGACCGGGCAGGCGCCAACCCGCACAATCGCTTTTGTTGTCTGGACTAGTTCGGCTGCGCTCTCTGCCGGGACAGCGCCCCCCTCTTTGGCCGCAGGAGCCTGGACGCCTGGCTTCCCCGCCCCACCCCCGCTGGTCAGCGCCTCTGGCCAGCGTCTGGTCCTGTCCCGGGATCACCTCGCAAAGCCGGACGCCAGGGTCCCTAGAGGGTCGGTGTCCTGGGGGTCTGGGGGGGGGCGAGAGCTACAAAGGGGGGGCAGCTAGGCGGCGGCTGGACCGTGGGAACCAGACGGCTTTATCTGGCCCGGAACCCACCCCCCTGCCCCTCGGCGGGGGGGAAGGGCGGATGTTCTTACCCCCGGTCTGGCCGGCAGGGGAGCGCTGTGGGGGCCTCCTTCTCAGCAGTGCCCGGCCCCTCGGCCCCCGGGGCCGGGGCCGCCTCCGTCTCAGCAGAGCTTGGGCCTCCTGCAGCCTGGGTAGGAGAGGGCAGAGGAGACAAACTAGGTTAGATGGACACCCCCTCTTCTCCAGACCCTCCCCCCCCCCCAGCTGGAAGGGGCCTTCAATGCCAGGAGATACAGTAGCAGCTCTCCCCATACACCCCCCATTTCTTTGCAGGGACCAGACCTTGAGCGTTCTTCACAGGCTTGGGGAGAAACAAGAGACAAAGATGAGGGAAGAAACAAAGATGAGGAAGGGAGAAAGAGAAGAGAGGCAGAAAGAGAGACAGAGAGAGTCAGAGACACACAGAGGACAAGAGACACACAGTGATGGGAGAAACAGAAAGAGACAAATGGAAAAGAACACATAGAGACAGAGGGCATGGAGACTGAAAGATGCAGAGAATGGGGTGGGCACAAAAGGGAGAACCAGAAACAGCCACACAAGTTGAGAGAGAGACAGAGAAGAGAGAAGAGATGCAGGGTGCGGAGAGACAGGTGTGTGGGGAATGATGGCAGAGCTGGGAGCGCCTGAGCGTCTGGTCGGGGAGGGCTCCCACACTCACGTCAGTGGTTGCCAGTTGAGGGACACTTGTCTCTTCCTCACACTGGGGCTGGGGCTCGGTAGCAGCAGGGGCGCTGAGGTCAGGCACTGGTGAGGGCCTGCACACTTTTCCAGCGGGCAAATCTGGACCCTGCAGGAGGCTTCGGAGACAGCCAGGGACTAAGTGGAGAAGGAAGGGACCGAGTCTTTCCACCAAGTGCATCTGGCATTCCAGCTGGGAAGAAGGGTGGGGAAGGGAGACCCGACCCCTCTGCTCTTACCCCCTTCACTCCCTACCCATACCCTACCTAGAAGAACCCACCTCCAAGGCAGCGACTTCTCCTGGGCGATAGGCTTGGGCAGCACCGACAAGCAGCAAGACTACAAACAGGGGTGGAAGTCAGTCCGGCCCCTAGTCCTCTAGAACTCCCCAGAGAGGGCAACAGGGGGGAAGCAAAGAGAAGGCTTGAGAGCACTCGAAATAGACGTTTGACTAATCTGAGGCATCATGCGTCTCAGTTTCCCCATCTGAACCCTGGGAGGCAAATTGGCACAGACTCTGGGGGTGAAGGTCTGAGCAACCCTACTTTTATTTATTTTCTGAAGTGTTTAGTGGTAAAATATCATTGGTAAGGATATTTAAAGTCTTTTTTTTTTTTTTTTTTTTAAGACGCAGAGAGGATTTCTAAGCTCATTTCCAAGCCCCGACTATCTGGGAATCTAGAATCCGGCCCTCGCACATCCCTGTCCTTGACTCAGCCGTCATCCCGAGCATGGCCGACAGGTGGCGCCACGTCCCCAAGCCTCCGCAGCTGGGGAGGGAGGTCCTCTTTTGACTGTGGGTCCAGCAAGGGTGCTGAGGTGGAGGGGGTTACCGAAGGAGCCACAGCCCAGAACTGAGAATCCCAAGGCCTTAGTTCTATCCCGTCCCTGCCCTTCCACGCGCTGTGTCCTGGAGCAAGCATCTCCTGGTCTTTGGGCCTGTTTCCCGCCTGACCAGGAGTAAGGTGTTCTTCGAGAAGTCTCTGTGCCCAGAGGGTTTCGGATTCTGGTTGTGAGTGCGTCGCAACCCGGGGGCCCCCCAGACAAATCCATTATCCCCAGGCTAAGGGGGACGAGAGAGGAGGACGCGCGCGCAGGCCGCGAGAGAAGGGCGGTGGGGATATATTGTGAAGGGGACGTTGGGCACGTGGACTCTTTCCAGACGGATGGGGCCCAGTGAGGGAGGAGACCGCCCGGATGGGAGCCTCTGGGACCCCTGATCTTACCGTTATCCCTCCCGCCTTTTCTCCGGGTTAACCCCTTCCCGGCCCCGCCCCTCGCGCGGCTCGGGTTACTAAACGCATTCGCAGAGACCGAGGCGGGAGCGGAGCCCGGGGCCTTTGTAACCGAGCGCTGGGCCGCAGGGCGGGGGGTGGGGGTGCTGGGCAGACTGCTTTCTTCAATCTCGTCACCCGTAGACAGGAAGGGTGGCTATAACCTCCAAATCTATAGGAAATTTTGGATCTCTTGCCACGAAATCACTAGCCCCTCATTCAAGCCCGGGATCCTCAAATTCTAGGAAACTAGAGCATTCCCAGCCCTCATGAAATCTGAAGAACCCCCTCCGCACAATCCCCCCAACAAGCCCCTCTGCCATCAAGCCCGAAGTCCACGTCTTCCTAAGTCATTAGGAAAATCCAAGGGTCCCTTTTAATTCATCCAGACGTTCCCAAACCTTAGAAAACCAGGACATCTCAACCCCACCATAGAATCCCTTCATAACCTCCGATACTCCTCTTCCTTCCAAAGCCCCAAGAAGCTTGCGGAACCCCATCCCAGCTGGAGGGCCCCACCCATCTATCATCGTGGGAAAACTCAAAGCTCCATCCCCGTATAAGCTGGGACCCTTCTCCGAAAAAAACCTAGAATTCCCTGGGGCCATATTATCCATCTACCACACCAGCGGCGAATCCCTCGCCTCCAAATTTCAGTACTCTCCGATTCTAAGCCCTGCAAAATAGAGGGTCCTAATAAATCCAAGGACTCTGGCTCTTTCATCCCTACCCTAAAGCACTGGGTTCACCATTCTCCTAAATTCACAAGTCCTGGTGCTTCCGGACCACCAGACGTATTGGGTGGAGGGGGCACAAGGAAGAAGGGGTCGCAGCAGGGCTTACCCCGCCGGGCGGCCCGGGATTCCCGCAACCTCGACGGCCTCGCTGGGGCTGGGGCTGGGGCTGGCGGCGGAGGCGGCAGCTGCGAAGAGCAGCAGCAGCAGCAGCAGCAGCAGAAGGGGGCGGTGGCCGCTGGGGCCAGGCCGCCGCATCGTGTCTGGCTTGGAGTCCCCCTCCAGGCGGGCAGTCTGTCCAGCGGGTCCGGAGAGGCGCGGCCCCGCCCCCTGCCCCCGCCCCTGCCTGAGGCCGACTCATTTTCTCCACAGTCTTAGCCGAGGCTGCGAACTTCCCGCCAATCAGAGCCCGATGCCGCCAGGGGGCGCTGCCCGCTCGGCCAATCGGAAGGCGGCAGGGGAGGGGCTAAGAGGTACAGGTGCCGGGCGGAGGGGCGCTGTGGCCTAGAGTTCTCAGGGCTGGAGGGGAAATCGCGAGTCGGGTGCCAACTCGGGAAGAAGCCAAGAATGGAGATGCTGGGACCCCTCCTACGGCTGGGAGGGATGCGTCGGCAGTGGGCAGGTTCCCCTAAACTACACTTTCATGCACAGGCCTCATCCCTCGCTCGCACTTGTGGGAGATATTATTCAGAATTTGTTCCCTGACTGCTGTAAACTCTAGAAGCCCCCAGAAGTGTCCACTTCTCATGGGGGCAGTGATAATCCTACAGTGGGCCCCAAATCTGGCCCCTCGAGGCCCTGGGCCCACTCTGTACCTTCCCAAAGGATTTCCTCTTTCTCAAGGCCCTTTGTTTCAGGGGTTCCAGGTCCAACAAGCAAAAGCTTGTTCCTCTGAAGGCTGCAGTCTCTGTCCCTCGGAGGCGCCAGGCTCCGGCCCTGACCCACAGACTTGGCTCCACAGCAGTTCTCCTTACACCCCTCCCCACCGCTGCCCCTAGAGGTTACCAGACTCCTCTTCCCTCACCTGAGCCTTTAAAGATCCCCAACAGCACCCCTCCCAACTGACAGAGTTGCACACTCGCTTTAGAGAATTCCAGTCCCTCCCCTCCATGCCCCACCAGCATTTTCTTTAGGGTGCTCCAGGCTCCAAGACTTGCTGACAGCAACCAGACGCCGCAGGTCTCAAACCCAGCCCCTTCCCTTCATTATAAATTCAAGGCCCCACCCTTTTCCTCGCAATTGCACATCCGCTTCTCTTCTGAAGTCACTGGCTCCCGAGCTTCAGATCTGACTCCTCACTTGTCCCCTTCTCCTCTGAGTTTCAGGTCACTGCCCCCTTCCCATAGCGAATTCTCCCGCAGCCCCATACTCAGCATTCCCAAGCCCCACTCCTTTCATGTCTGCCTGCCTCTGGCGTGCCTGGCCCCATCCCTCGAGGCGGTTTGAGTCTTAAAATTTCCAGTTCTGGAACCTTAGCTCCATCCCCAGTGGATCACAGGCTCCGCCCCCGCAGGATACTAGGCCTGGGTCCCTGACCATATAGGGCCCACGCTAGGCTAAGAATATCAACCGATCCAGCTTCATCCTCACCCCACACTCTGGCTCCTTCTTCCAGCGGAGGGTGTGCAGGATGGACGGGCGATCCCGTCACCCCCGCCCCCCATTACAATGAGGCACCCCGGTAATTCACAGCCACACGCACTCTGTTACTGCCACCTACAGCAATCCACGCCTCCATCCCACACTGACAGCCAGAATCTGGGCCCACCCGCCCTCCAGGGCCACGTAGCCCCTCAGAGCAGTAATAATGACACTCGGGCCCCACTCGCGGACATTCGTGGGCAGTCCTAGCATGATGATGGAGTGCCTGACTGCCCACTGAATTTGTGCTCTGTGTCCCTGTTTTTGTGAAGCCCCCGCAATCTGGTTAACATGGCCCTGCGGGACAGCGTGTACTGACAACTCCCAACCACACACCCCTGTTGCCCACCTCCTCACCTCCTACCCTGTGGCTGGAGCATTTGCTGGGGGCGCTGCCGAAATTTCTCCCTTCTGCCTGGGATCCGGGGCATCTTCAATGCTCGTTGCTAGGCAACAGCCTCTGGCTCACCACTACAACTTCCGGGCCCGGTGTTGGCTTCCCATCCCCCCTGACTCTGGAGTCCCGGCTTCCAATCTTTCCCCATTAGTGCCAGTTTCTCCCAGGGTTGTTTCTTTCTTTCTTTTTTTTTTTTTAATAGATTTTATTTATTTATTTGACAGAGAGAGATCACAAGTAGGCAGAGAAGCAGGCAGAGAGAGAGAGAGAGGAGGAAGCAGGCTCGCCGCTGAGCAGAGAGCCCAATGCGGGCCTTGATCCCAGGACCCTGAGATCATGACCTGAGCCGAAGGCAGAGGGTTAACCCACTGAGCCACCCAGGCACCCTCCCAGGGTTGTTTCTATGTCATCTCTTGGATCCTGATCTGCTCTCAACCCTTCAGAATCCCTCAGAGTTCTAGAGCCGTGGCATTCTGGAAGCTTCCTCCCATCATGTGCTCACACACAGAGTTTTATCCCTAGTATTAAAAACAGACAAATCTCTTTAGTGTTCCAGATTTTTTTATTCTCTCTGTGTTTAGAATCACCAGCATTCCAGAAACACAAGTGTTGTGGATTCTCTGGCAAGGAAAACTATCTCAATATTCTAGATCTGGGAGCATTATAAAACATTCGACATTCTAGATTCTCAGACATCCTAACATTCTCGACTTCCTAATATCCAGACACTCCCCCAGGGGTCTGAATGTCCTGACATATAAAAACATTTCCAGAGTTTGAGGTTTGCAGGTATTCTAAAACACTCATGTCTTAGAATCACTCATCTCCCAATCATATTCTAGATTCTCTGACATTCCAGACCCCCCTGCCGTTATGGATTTCTCAGAATGCAAACAAACCCTCTAGTGATCTAGGAGAGCTGGCATTCCAGAATGCCCCTCTGCTCCAGATTTTCTAGTACTCCAGATTGCTTTCTGTGTCCTGTAATTCTCAGCATTCCAGTAATGCTGGCATATGAAATACTCCTATAGATGTAGATTCATATATATTCTAGAACACTCCTCATTCTAGAATTATTGGCTTCCAGGTCCTTTTGTTAAGAAACCTCTACAGTTTGCATTCTCTGAAATGCAGAGAAGACTCCTAATGCTGTTCCTCCACTAGCATTCTAGAAGATTTCCTTACATTCGGGACCCCTGTCCACTATGTTACAGAAACTTGGCATTCCAGAAACTCTGGGATTCTCAAATTAGCAATATCTTAAAATCCCTTGTCCTGAATCTGGCCCTCTCTTCTCTTCATTGGCCCAAGGAAAAGAGGCAGAAAGCTTTCCTGCGAAGTTGCCATAGGAATAGGTATTATTTGGAGGAAAACCTCAAGGATATTAAGCTGGAGTGAGCAGAATGTGTGCCACATAACCTCTCTGGTAGGGGCAGGAAAGGGATGAGACTGGGCAGCCAGCAATGTGGGCAAGGTATTGGCCATGGTGAGGTTTAGGGTACAAATGTGAAGGCTGTGGCAATCCTATAGCCAACATCTGTGTTTCTTTTGACCTGCAGCCACTCATCCCTGCTTGTGGGAACAGTGCCCTGACTCACCTTTCAGGAACTCCTCCTCCAGTTGGAGGGGAGGAATGATCTCACCTCCTGGCCTGTGAGGGCACAGGACACTTGGAACAATGGAAGGCCTCCATCACACGGACCATAGAGACTGGTTCGGGGGTGGTCATCTGACTACATTTGAGCCAGTAAGAATCCGGCATGTGATTTTTTTTTTTTTTTTTTTTTTTTTTTGCTGCTGCTGAAGAGGAAAAAAAGTTGCTAAGGAGGTACCTGGAGTCATCTTGGCACCCAGAGGGGAAAACCTGACTGAGAATGATGCATCCCAGAGGCAAGCAAAGTCAAAAGATGGAAAGACATTCTGGATAGGTTTTTTAATCCCTGGATCCAACTATGCCTGAAGCCAGGGGTAAACCATTATGTTTCCCGTCTTCGCTTAAACTGAAAGACAGCCAGATGTTCCTGACTCTATAGCCAGACATCTGGTCGGTCTCCACATCTCTCCCACCCTTTCCCTGGGGGTCCCCAAACCCTCTAAGAATGTCAGCAAGGTTGGCAGTGAGAACTTTATTAGGGGACGGTAGCTTTGGCTCTAGAAAAGGGGCGACAGTGGGGGCCTAGTAACAGTGACCACTCCAAGGAGGCCCTGGCCCTGAACCCAGGGCTCTGACAGGAAGCAGGGAGGCACTGGAGGGTCCCCTGCCCCCAGGACCTGGGTATCCAAAGGCACCATGGCAGCTGTGTTCAGAAGGAAGTTTCGTTGAGCTTCACCTTGGGGGGGGCAAGGGGAGCTCCCAGACCCGTGGCAGGCCGAGGGGCTGGTGTTGGTGGCCGTCGGGGCTCTGGCCCACCCCGCACCAGTTCTTGGCAGCGTTCCACGAAGCTGCCGCCTCCACGGCGCCGGGCCTCGGCCTGTGGGGGGCTTGGGCTCCCACGCTGGCCAGACAGGGAGGTGTTGCTGGAGGCTAAGTAAAGACTGGGGGGCAGGGGGCGGTGATGAGGTTCAGTGGGTCATCCTGGGCCAGTGAGCAGCAAATCCCCTCCCCCCACCATGCCCCTATCCTGCCCCCTCCCCTACGGCACAAAGGGGAAGTGGAGTCAGGCCTACCTGGCGAGAGAGGCCCGTGGGGAAGAGGGGCCAGGGAGGGAGCTCCGGGAGGAAGACAGAGGTGCCAGCTCGCACTGCTCCAGCTGCTCCATCAGCTCTTCCTCCGTCAGGCCACCGGCTAGGGGCACAGAAGTGGGTCAGGGGGGCAAGACAAGGATCACTGGGCAAGGGACGAGGGTCATGTGCAAGAACTAAGGTCAGGATGGGAGAAAAAAGGCAGAGGTCCAGGGACAGGGGTCAGAAGCTAAGAGGGCCAGGTGGACAAGCGGGGGAAAGGTAGGGTTCAAAGGCAGAGGAAAGGGGTCAGAGGCCAAGGGTTTGGGGAGGGAGACTGATGAAGAGGGTTGAGGACAGAGGCTGGGGTGGGGGTGAGGGGTCTGGGCCAGCACTGAGGCGAGGCAGGGAGTACCAGGGGCCTGGCCGAGGCCATCCATGGCGGTGGTCAGGTCCCACATGGCCAGGCTGCCGTTGGCCTGGCCGGTGAGCAGGTAGCGCCGGGGCCGAGAGCCAAGCCGCCGAGAGCCCTCACACTCCAGCACCGTGAAGGCGGTTGTGGGTGAGCCGTCCACGGAGCGCACGGAGCATACCCTGAGACAGAAGAGGAGGGGGTCACCCTACTCTTGGCGAGCCTTCTTATCATTACACCCTTTCGGGGCCTCAGACCCCACCGTTATGGCTTCGGTTCCTCCCTTTGCAACCACAACCCCAAGCCTCCTTATCCTTCCCCCATTCGTTCTCTCCAGATGAGGCTGCCTCCTGGATGACTTCCGCCTGGCACCTCGACATGTCCCCGGTGGGATTCTCCCCCACATCTGCTGCTCTCCCCTGGTCCCATCGCAGCTAAGGCCTGAGTCATCCTAGGCACCTCCCTCACCTCCTATCATTCCTCGTGGCCAGTCCCCTGGGCCTCCAGCATCTCTCCCAGGGCCCCCTCCTCCCCTCCTGTCTGGCCCTGATTGAGCGCTGCCTGCTCTCGCCAGGCACCTGTCCCAGCCTCCCCCCTGGGCTCTGAGCTCCTGTCCAAGCTCCAGTCCAGCCCCTTCACAGTGGCCACGGCTCCCCAGCACACTCAGGGCAATCTCTCTTGACTCTGCCATCTTATGGGCCCTGATCTCCCCCCGGCCCCTGGCAGCCTGGCTGTTACTCTAGCCCCCGACCACACGCACCCCACCCAATGTCCTATTTGGTCACTTCCAGCCTTGAGGACCTCAGGGCTCTCTCCTCAAGAAAACCCTCACAGGCCCCCTTACCAGGCTGTGATGAGCAACCCCTCGGGGCTCCTACGGCTGCCTGCAGCCTACCCCTGGCCCGGATGCCTGTGCCCGTGCCTCCTGCCCACACGCCAGGCCCTGACCACCCTAGGCCACCTGCCTGAGGTCCAGTACAGGCACCTGGGGTTTCTCGTGCTTCACCGCCGCCCATACGTGTCACACCTCTACTTCCTCCAGTCCCTGAACCTAGGGCCAGCCCTCGAGCTCCATCCTAGCCCTTGCTTCTACAAGTGTCCCTTGGCTAAGACCCCCTCCTTTTCGCCTCCATGCCCTAGCTGGTATCTGGCCTTCTCTTCTGGCCACCCCCCAGCCCGTTTGCCAGGACGGTCCTCACCGCTGACCAGTGGACGAAAGACGCACAAAGAGCTGGCTGGCACTTGGTACCACCTTCTGAATGAACACCTGCTGGTCATCCCGCTCGCCGTAGGGACCTGTGCCAGGATAGTGGGGGCTGGGGGTCAGGGCCAGCCCGGGTCCCTGGGACTCCAGACTCCAAGGCTCTGTTTCCTTCCCTACGGAGGAGCCCTTCCCAGGACCCTAGGTCCCCATTCCCAGGTTTCTGGAACTGGACTAATTCAGAGAACGCCAGGTCAGCAATAGTCAGTGGAGTTTAGGGATGAGGGGTGGGGGTCCTGAGTCCGGTGGCAGTTGGAGGACACAAAGGGGTAACAGAATTCAATGGGGGCAGGGCTGATGGTGGGGAGTGAATGGGGGTCTGCCAGGCCAGCTGGCTGGGTCAGGTAAGGGGCCGATGGAGGTCAGTGGGGGCCAGGCAGGGCGCATGGGGCGGGGGGTTAGGGGCTCATAGGCACCGATGTCATTTCCGGCGCTACAGCCACCATGCCCATCGGCTGACTCCAGTGCCAGGATCTTGAAGGAAGCGAGTGGGGTGGAGCCGGGCTGGGTGGAAATCATGCCCCGGAAGCGAGTCACGGACCACGTGCGCACGTGGTTGTTGTCGGCACAGACTGAGGAACAAGGCGGAGTGGGGGGCGGGGGCACAGGTCAGGCCTGGCATCCCCACTGCCCTATACTCCCAAGCCCCAGAAGGACCCCCGCAAAGGTGTTAGTATCCAGGCCCCTCTGAATTCTTCCCTTTCAGAGAGTTTGCTCTGCCCCAGAACGCCAAATGGTTAAAAATCCTCTTGGCTCTGCCTCCAGAATCATTCAGGGGCCTGATCTTATCTAACTCCCTCACTGTCCCCACTGTGGTCCTGTCCCTCGTCACCTCCTCCCTGGACTGCCCACTCTTGTCCTGCCCCTAGAGTCTGTCCCCACAAGCAAGCAGAAGGACCCTGTGAACACCTGTGCTGGGTCCGGCCGCCTCTGCTCACAGCATTCCTCAGGGAGACTCCCACCCAGTCAGGGTCAAGGACAAAGTCTTCCGCAAGGCTCAGGAAGCCCCACCCTCTCCCTCGCCCTCACTGCTCTGGGCACAAGGGCTCTATGCTCCTCCTCAGATCCATCCTCATCCGCCCAGCTCAGAGCCTTTGCAATGCCTGTCCTCCCCACCAAGCTGCATTGCTCATTCCTTCATTTCGGCTCAAAGTTCCTTCCCTGGTGACCCCATCACGCTCTAGCCACTCACACAGCTGTTTTTTATTCATGGTCTTCATCATTGCCTGTTCGTGATTTCTATTCTGACGTATTTATTTACCATCTGCCATCCCCAGCACATGAGCCCCACAGGGGTAGGGACTTGGCCTGTCCCGTCCGTCACCCTATCCCCCGTGCCTGGCACACAGCAGGTGCTCAAGCCATGTCTGCAGAATTGGTGAATTACTCCCTCTAGCCTGGTGGGTGCCCTTGCAGGATTCTCCCACTTCTGCAACTACTGTCCCAGGTTAATGGGACAGTACCACCTGGTTTCACACTCTGATCTGGGCCACCGTCTTGCGGGGAGATAAGCAGTGGGGGCAGCCCGGCGAGGCCCACCTGAGATGAGGTGCTTCTCTGAGAGCATGATCTTGGTGACGGGGCTGCGGTGCACGGTGAAGGTCTGGAAAAGCTGGGGCCCTGAGCCCACGGTCTCAGGGTGCTGGACAATGACCCGCACACTCCCAGAGCTGGTGCCATAGGCAATCTCAATCCAGTTCCCACTGTCACCTGGGGAGGGGCCAAGGATAAAGAGAGGGACAGATCAGAGAGAGAGAGAGAAGCAGAGACAGAAAACAAGAGAGAGACTGAGACAGACAGAGCTCGTATAGAAAAGCAGAGAAACTGGGAGGCAAAGGGAACCAAGAAACTCGACCTCGGAGAGGCTATAATGATTGACAGACAGAGAAGGGGATGGGTTTACAGAGCAAAAGACTGAAAAACAGAGACATTTGAGCAGACAGATAGCAAGACAAGAAAACGCAACCCGGTGTCTGAGGAACTGTCCACCCTCACCAGCTTTCCAGAGGGGAATGATTATATTGCAATGTGCAGAGACTTAATGGACCACCTTAAGGAATGTGGGTGGGTAAAATGTGGTTTTCATATTTTATGCAGCAGCTCAAAGTCATGGATTAGGGTCATGCACAGCCACACGGATGGACTGGACGTTAAGCCTAGGGCAGGGTGGGGAAAAGGAAGAGGACAAGTGACGTATATACCCAGGACCATTTCTGTGAACTCAAAGCCTGCCGACAATAACCATTTTGCAAGGACACAAACAAATGAAGAGATAAATGACAGTACGGTGCACGCGGTGTGGAGGGGGGTGAGGAAGAAAGGAATAAATACATGAAATCAGCAAGGGGCCTTCCATGGAGGAAAGGTGACGACAGGTGGGAAGTTAGGTGTGTTAGTCATTTACTGCTGCTGGGAAAAAAATGGACCATGAGCCTTACCTCACGCCATACATAAAAGGTAATGGGAAAGGCAGCAAAGGCCTATGTATGAAAGCCAAAACTATAAAGCCTCTAGGAGAAAGCACAGGGGAAAACCTTCACAATGTGGGAGCAGGCAAGGACATCTCAAGATCCAGAAAGCACTCCCCATGAAAAAAAAGAAAAAAGAAAGAAAGAAATTTACAAAAAAGCCATTGTGCTAGGTGAAAAAAGCCAGACACAAAACACCATATGTTGTTATGGTCCTGTGTATATGAAACATCCAAAATCAGCCAATCCACAGAGGCAGAAAGTAGGTTAGGTGTCCAGGGACTGTCAGGAGGGAGAGGAGGGTATGATGGCTAACGAGTTCTAGGTTCCTTTTTGGGGTGATAAAAATCCTGTTCGGGGATGACATGGTAGTGATGTGTGTACACCTCGTGAATCTCCTAAAAATCACTGAAGTGCACGCCTTACGACGGGGAACGCTCTGCTAGGTGAATCACAGCTCAAAAAAACAAACAAAAAGGAGTCTATTGCTCTGCATTTGAAGCCAAGAAACCAAAAGAAAAAACTGTCCCAAGTGCGGTAACTAGAAAACATACCCCTTTTCTGTTTTATAAGCACACAGGCGTTACGCCTTAAATGCAGAGGTAGAAAAGAAACCCAAAGAGGAACTACTAGTGGCCAGTTCTGCCCTGAGTTGGAGGGGTCCACACAGTGCAGGCCCTGGAACAGTGCTTATGTACAAGTGGTGCCCAGTGAGTATTTGTTGAATGACTAAACGAGAGTTGAATTGACCCTCCCCACCCCACCAAATCTCACAGGGTGAAGCCACACAAGTGGTGGGGAGCCAGCTGGGGGCAGGGGCTGATGGCAGAGCGGGGAGCCCATCAGAGCTTACTGGTTTTGGGGGTGAGGTAGACGCTGAGGGCCGTGACCCCATCCTCTGCTGGGTCCCTGTAGAGCTCACTGACAAGGAGGTCGTTGTCCTTCATGCGCAGGGGAAACTTCTGCACATCTGCGTTGGGTGGGGAGGGTAGAGCGGACTTGTTCAAGGCGGCCAGGTGTTTTCCCTCCTTTCCCACTTCCCCGGGGAAGGTTCTCAGGTACAAGGGGTGCTGGCTCCTGCTTACCCACATAGTAGATGGAGCCGTTGTCACAGCCCAGGAGAAGGAAGGAACCCGCAGCATCGTAGCTGGTGATGGGTTGTACCTCCTGGACCTGCGCACAGGTGGAACTGGCTGTGGTGGGGGGCGGGGCGCAGCACCCATCAGGGCAGCACCCCCTCCCCCACCCCGCCAGAACCCACCCCAGGTTTCTGGGCCTGCTTCTCTCCAGCCTCACCTGCTCCAGGCCTATCTCCATCTGTGTCTCTCCATCTCTAGAAATCTCTGAGTCAGCGCCTCTCTTTGGCTCTTTCTAGCCCCCTCTGTCTATCTCCCTCCATCTCTGTCTCTCCCAAACACAGCGGACAAGAGAGAGCCACACCGCAGATGTATTTTTCTTTCCATTTTAGACAGGGCTACCCCTTGGAAGGAGTAACTGACATTTGCATGTCTCCCCCGGGGTTTCTGCCTCCTACTAGGTTGCCACTCACCAGCTCCTCCGCTCAGTGCCTGCAGAATCCTCTCTCCTCCTCTGCAAACCCACCATCTTTCCTGTCAGCTCAGCAGCCTCTCTTCCAGAAGGCCTCCCTGATCTGACGTCCCTCAGGTCTTTCTCGCGCCAGCACCCCCACCAGGATCTGGCCCACTGCTGGGTTCTCTGGCCCTCTCTGGGTGGGGTAGAGCAGAAAGGCTCCTCTCCCTGGGACTGCATGGTTGGACTCCCGGGAAAGAGTCAGCCAGGCTGGCCGGCATCCTGACCTGCCAGTGCTTGGTGACGGCATTCCACACCCCAATGCGCCCTGTGTGGCTTGTGGCGATGAGCTGGTTCCCAACGAAGAATAAGGCCTCCACAGGCACCCCGAGATGGAAGACTCCTGCGGAGGCAAGGAGCACTCAGCTGGGACGGGACGCTGCTTCATGAGGGAGAAGGGAGGGGGCAGAAAGAGTTCCGAGGCCTGGAGGCTTCAGCTGGGCTGTGGAATCTTTACAGGATAGAAGATTCCAGCAGGAATTATAGAGGATTACATGGACCGGATTCTTGATGGGGCGTGGAATTCTAACATGGTGAAGATTTCCAACAAGGCAAACAGAGAGTTCTAATGGGAATATAGATTCTACAGGCCCTGGGATTCTACTGACATGGAGATCTAAGAGGGCAGGGAATTTTGACAGGGGAGAATCGTATGTGGGTGGATTTTTCTATGAGCCAAGGTGTTCTAACAGGATACGGAATTCTAAAGGGTTGGATCATCTTAATAATGCAAAGAATCTTCATGGGTGTGTGAATTATATGGGGTAGGTTATTTAAACAGGCCACAGGATTCCAACAGGGTAAGAGAATTCTAACAGTCCAGAGGTTGAAGCATAATTCTGAAGGCCAGAAGGTTCTGGAAAAGTCCTGGTACTCTACCTATTTCAGAGCCACCACCTTCGGCCTGCAGAGCCCACAGCAGGATCTCGCTGCCCGTGGCCGCTGCCACCATCTTGTCATGCTCACCCAAAGCCCCACCGAGCACCCGAGCCGTGAGTGCCAGTCGCTCAATGGGCCAGTCCAGGCGTGGGCTGGAAAACACCAGCTGCCAGCCAGAGGCTTCCTTGAGCCTGGGAGATGGGGGGAAAATCGTCAACCCTCACCGCGAGCCCTCCACATCAACAGGACTGGAGTCTCCGGCCCCCACCCTCCCCAGCACCTATAGCAGACGAGGAACTGGGTGTAGGCCACGGCGATCCAGTTGTGGTGACCACACACCAAGCGTACCATCCCCGGTTCCTCCGGAAGCCCTTGGGGGGGGCAGGAAGAATGGCGGTCAGGACAGGGTCACAGGGGCACCACCGCTGGCTGCCCCAGCCTCCCAGGGGACAGAAACGTACCCGAAGGGGAGGGAGGGGCTCTCTCATCCAGCATGCGGCCCAGCAGCCCTGCATTGCCCAGGTTGGGGGGCATCGTGTGGCTACGTCGAACAGGGGCTGGGCGCCCCCCTGACTGCTGGGGCCCCACGAGGCTGTGCCGATTCCGCCGCTTCACCGGAAACACTATGGCAGGAGAAGGAGCATGGCGACAGCAATTGCAATGATTGTACTAACTGCCACGTCGCAAGCACTTAAAATATGCCAGATATCGATTTCCCCCCACGTGGGGCACAGTCTCCTGGGGAAAAGATTTTAGGTGGTGTGGGGACACGGCATTCAATGACATTGAATCACATAGCAAGTTACTCCCTTTTGGGTTCCTTTGAGCCCCTAAAAAAGGATAAATCAGTTTGGTGCTGCCTTCACACGCCACGTTTTCAGTGTTTGCTAATCTTCTGTTTTAAGAAATGGAAGCCTAGCTCCTTGGCATGCAGCAGCATCACAACACTGGTATTTGGGGGGTTTTATTCTCATGTTTACTTCTTTATGGTATAAAGGTAGTGCTATATAGCTATTTAAAATGATTCTTGTGCTGGGCATCTGGTTGGTGCAGTGGAAAGAGCCTATGGCAAAGCCTAGCAGAATGCAGTTCCTGATAACCGCTGGGGCATATTTTCCATGGCTGATCCAGGGTCCCATGGAAATTATAGTCAATAACTCTCCTCTAATATTTCTCTCCTCCATGCAAAGGACCTCTGTTGTTCTTAAGCTTGCCCACAAGGAAATCAAACCTGGACTGAAAGCTCCTTCAGGACCCAAGGCATACTTCTGAGCCTCGGTGGGGCTAGCTGGCCTGGAAATGCTGTTTCCTACTTCCTTTCCATCGGTCTGGCCTCTGATATAGGACTACAATTCCCATAGTGTCTCAGGGCTCACAGCACAGGTCCCAAGGGTTGCAACCTTATGGGAAATGTAGTCTTTAGTCCACCCTCTCTCCCCTTCGTCCCTTCATTGTGCCCACCTGGTGGAGGCAGGTAACCGTTGAAGAGAACGTTTCCACAAGAAGATCGATCCAACTCCTCCCGCAGCTGCAGGCGGCGAACTGAGACGGAATAACTAAAAAGCTGGGACTTGGAGAGTATTAAGGCAGATCCTATCCCCATCCCCTAGCTCATTCTCCACCACTCCCCTGAGACCCAGGACCAATTCCAGTGCTCTCAGCTCTGACCCAAACTTCTTTCAGGAGAGTGGGGTGAGGGAGGGAGCATCAGGAGAGCTGGAGCTCCTTTTCTATGCAATGAGGATGCTCACTTACCCAGAGGAGTGAGCCCATAGAACTGGGCTTCGTGGAGGAGGCTGGAGCCGTGGACACCCCTGGGTAGCAGAATTGACTAAGAGTCAGAGTCTGGGGAGTGGGAGTGCGTGGAGAATTCTGAGGGGGAAGTTTTCAAAAGTGCGCAGAGAATCCCAAGAGGCAGCTAATTTTGACCTAAGCAGCCATGTGCCTGCGTGCGTGTGTTTTGGGTAAACTCTAAGGTCACAATTTAAATAAGATCGAGAAGATTAAGTGAACATTCAGAGGAAGAAGGTGAGGAGGGCGGGGTCCCTTGATCCTCATGCAAACCTGGGGTCCAACTCTTTGGTGCGCAGGAAGTTGAGGATGGGGGCGAAGACCGTGGGGTCCCTGTCGATGAAGATCTGCGGGAAGGGCGGCAGAGGACAGATGGGGCAAACAGCAGGACTGAGTGGGTATCCTGTTCCTCCTCCCACCCCGCTGCCCCATTTCAGTTCTATGCCCTACTCACGGCTCCAGTCTCATCTTTCAGTGTTGAGATGCGTCCGCTCAGAAGACTGCAGGGAGGGGACACAGGGCAGATGTCATGGGCCACGGTGTGTGTGTGCAGGAGGTGGGGTGGGGAGGGTGAGCTGGGGAATTAGGGTTCCCCATACTGTTTCTTTCTGCCCCCCCCCCCCCGCCAGCCCTCTCTAAACTCGCTCTCCCGATCACCTGGAGAAGAAGGAGTCTGGGATCCAGGTGAGGGTCTGGCGAGAGGTACTGAATCTAAGCCGGAAAAGTGAGCAGACGCGAGGGGTTAGAGGAAGGGTAAGGAATGCAGCTTCCCATCCCAAGGCTTCAGTCCAGGCACCCGCGCCTACAGCAGGAGGCGGAGCAATCCTTGATGGACAAGGATTCCCCCCCCGCCCGGGAGAGGCGGGTACTCCCATTTCGCTCCTTGCCCCCGAAGTGGAGGGGGACTCAGGACTCTACTACACTCACCGCTTGCCTCCCACGTTCAGATGAATCACCTCCCCGGGAGGCCCCCGACCTGGGACCCCCTCGGCCGCAGGAGCCGTGGCTGCCATGGCCCCCGGGCGAGCCGGCCGGCCAGCACCCGCTTCCGGGTCTGTACTCGGGCCCCGCCTCCACCACCTGCTCATTGGCCTGGAGACTCCTGGAGCCGCTGGCGATTGGACAATGAACTCACCCGGCACAGTTAAATTCTCCGCCTCCTTAAAGGGACCCGCCTTTCCCGTGCTGGACGGGGCGTACCTCAAGGCCTCTTTGGGGAAGTTGAGCTGCCAGGGCTGTCGAAACATTCCTCTATCCTTCTGGTTCCCATTTTAAGAATAGAATCTAGATGTTTCATCGAGGATATGTGTTTAGATCCCGAAATTAGTACACACCGAGAGGATATCTAAATGTTCTCTGCAGCCACTATTCCCCTGCACCACCCCCTCCACCCCGCCCCACGCATCCTCCCAGGCGCAGCCGGTGAAACGTGAACAAACCAGCATAGACCGTCAAAGCCAAAGGATTTATTATAGGTACATACAGTGTGCGCCTGCCACACCGCCCCACACCCCCGGACCCCAGCGGCTCCTCCTGGCGGCCATGGGGGCTGTCCACAACCAGATTCCCCCACTCCCTAAGGAGGTGCTCCTGCAAGAAGCTTGGGGGAGGGGGTGCTTTCCCTCGCCCCTCCCCTCACAAAGTGGCATTTACAGCTGGAGGAGGGAGGTGAGAGGAAGACAGTTTTGAGCTTTGACGCCCCTCCCATTAAAAGCCTTCGCAGATGCGGGGCGGGGGAGGAGGAGATTGACATTTTGCAAAAATAAACTAAGTCAGGAATTAATCGCATGGCTCTGAGATGGCGGAGTGCAGGGGCCAGGCCCTTGCACTCCCCCTACCCAGACAGAGATCAAGGCAGCATTGGAAGTGAGGTAAAGGCGGGGAGGAGGCGTCCCCTCCCCACCCCCTAGCACCCTGGATGGTCCAGGGGACCTCACCAGCGGCCCCATGCCCATCCCTAGGGCAGAGACTGGGGCAGGAATTATGGCCCCTACCACCCCAGCTTCTTGGGGCAGGATCTGGAGATCCAGGCAGGGGGCTTGGCTCAACTGGCCCCTTTACCTGCCCCCCCAACTCAGTTATTGCATAAAAATAATGGAGCCCCAGCACCTGGGGTGGGGTGGCGAGCAGGAAGGGGCCTAGATATGGCTATAGGGGCAGCAATCCCCCCACCACTTCCTGGAGTGCAGAAGTCCCCTCCTTTCCAGTGCCCATCTTGGCGCATCCGCAGTGTCGGTGGAACTAGGGGCTCAAGCCCCTGCAGAAGAGAAAGTGTCTTTGTGCCCACAGTGCGGAGAGAAGGGGCAGGGATGTGTGTCAGGCCCACGGACTAGGCAGTCACTTCCTGCGCCCGCTGGCCCTGCGCTCCCCAGCCTCTCGCTTAGGGTTGCCCTCATCTGTGGAGGACGTGGGGGGTAGTGTCTGTCCCCAGCGGGCGATCTCAGCATGTTCTCCCACAGAAGCGGCCACAGCCTCCAGCCAGCTGTTCATCTCCTCCTGGAGAGAGAAACAAGGCACAAAGTTGGATTTGGAAGAAGGGAGTCTGAGTAATAGATAAGCCTGGAATCAGACTGCCCTCTGAACTTCAGTTTTCCAATCTTAAATCAGTTCATAATAATAATGCAGTTAGGGGAGCCTGGGTGGCTCAGCTGGTTAAGCGACTGCCTTCAGCTCAGGTCATGATCCTGGAGACCCAGGATTGAGTCCCACATCGGGCTCCCTGCTCGGCGGGAAGCCTGCTTCTCCCTCTCTCAGTCCCTCTGCTTGTGTTCCCTCTCTAGCTGTGTTTCTCTCTATCAAATAAATAAATAAAATCTTAAAAAAAAATAGTAATGCAGTTACATCGTCCTTAATATATGCCAGGCTCTGTTCTAAGTGTTTCTGTGGATTAATTCACTTAATTTTACACAATGGGATTATATCAAATTCCCACTATAGAGATAAACAACAATAAACCAATAAGACCAGCAGACATTCATAGAGCACTGACATTCGCCAGGCCACAGAAGTGGCTCCACATGTGTCAACTTACTTCTCACAAGAACCCCAGAATAGAAAACTATTTTTATTCCCATTTTTAAAAAAATAAGAAGGCATGGAGAGAATACAGGCCTACTCCAGAGCTTCTTGTAAGGATGAATGAGATTACAAGCATTATTATTTTCAACGTCTCATAAACCACCACCATGCCTACTCCTCAGCCCCGGACCTAGCCCCTTAGCCCGCTTCCCAAGTTCACTCTCAGCCACCTCCTCCCCTCTAAGGGGCCAGCTGGGGTCCAGCCTTGTGCCTTCCCATGTGGGTCCCTATCCTGCTTGCCTCCTGGGCTCCACACCTCCCCTCCCTCTCCTTCCCCCCAGTCAACCCTGCACATTGCAAGGGGATGTTTCTTAGACATCACTGTAACCTCCACCCCACCCCAATTTTGCTCAAAAATCTGCCATGGCTCCCCAGTGCCCTTAGGACAAACTCCAACCTCCTCCAAATGGCCCACAATGCTCTGTGAGATCCAGCCCCTAGGAACCTTCCTGGGATCCTTCTTTGAACCCTCCACCAGCAGTCAATGCTCTGAATTTCTGTACCTCTGGTTCTGTGCCCTTAGTTCTCTCTGCCTGTATCGTCCCCTTTTTGCTACCTCCCACCTCTTATATTTCCAGTGTCCTCTCAGAGGCCAAGGCAAGGAGGTTGGACTTTGTTCCGGGGCCTCCAGGCAGCCCTCCTGACCCCTGTCCCCCTCCCCAAAGGTTAGGAACTTCCTCTGAGCTCTCACTGCCAGTGGGCTTTCCCATCACAGCCTGGTGACCCTAGCCTGTATTTCTGGCTCACAGATCCATCACTCTGGGCCAGGAACCAGCTAGCCAGGTAGTTCTTGAGGTCCAGAAAGGGGAGAGAAAGGACCAGATCTTACCTCATCTTTAGCCTGGAGCAAAAACTCGCTGCCATCCTGGGTCCTGTAGGAGGGGACACAGGACTTGGGGAATCTGGGGCAGGGACCCAGCCCACCCATCCACCAACTAGCCTCCAGGGGAGAAGGTATTACTGGGAGGGGGAAGTTGGGCATCAGATCCCTCCCTCCTGCCCATTGGGGGGCTCACTGGAGCTTGAAGACATGCTTCTTTTTCTTGTAGTCACTAGCCACCTCGCTGGTGGCCTTGTGCAGGCTGAGCAGCGGCTCCCCGCCGTGTGTGCCCCCAGACGTGGGGCCCTTGGCGTCCTTGTAGAAGCCCAGCTCCCCCTTGCTGAGCACGCAGTACAGGCTCACCCACGACCTGGGACGACGATATGGGGCTCAAGGCAGAGTCACGGCACTCTGCTTGGAAACTCTTCATTAACACCTTTCATGGCTGAAAAGGCCTGACCCTTCCTTCCTCTAGGCCTTGTCTTAGTTGGGCCCTATGTTCAGGGTGCTCTTCCTTACGTCTGCTCCTGAGTTCAGGGGAGAATCTAAGACTCTCAGTTCCAAGCCTTATGGGATTGCCCTTCCATATCCCCCCACTCCACGCTGAATTTCCTGAAGGCAGGACTTTAGCTGTCTTCTCCGTAGTCTGTACTTGGGCATGTTCCTTTCTACTCCTCTACCCACCATGGAATCCCCTGAAAGGAGACCTATTAGTCCAGTTTCTGGAATGAGGAATTCCTATCTTCCCATTCAGCCAAAGCCACAAGGGAGGAGGAAGTCTCTCAAGAGGGAAATACACCAAAGGTGCGCCTTTATTACCACCTTTGCCTGGCCACAAGGAAGAAAGACTGCCTCAAGGCAAAACCTCAACTTGTTCCTTCCATTTCACACTAGGTAGGCCTCACTCTTCTCGGCTCAGTTGGCTTGCACTTCCCTTTTTGGCTCCACCTCTCCTCAAATTCTGCCTCCCGGTTGGACCAAAAAGCGTTGGGCAACCATGAGCTAGACTCCCAAGAGTAAGCACATCACTCTTCGGATCCCTGGATATGGCCCCCAACAGATCTCAGAGCTGGGGCTCTGCTCCCTATCAGACTTCTCCCGCCCAGCCCACCCCAGCAACAATTTGAAACGTCGAGGGTGGACCCACCCCATTCATTGGTTGGATAATCTCTCCAGGCTCCACCTCACAAGCCATTGGAACCCTGTACACCGGGCCCCAAATCCAACTTGCTCTTAGCCCTAGTTAACTCCTCAATTTATTGCTATGAGTTTGGATTGCAACTTACTTGCACTCAGAACATTTTCTTCCGATCCGGCTCCCACCTAAGCTCCACCCTCTCGCCCATTGGGCTAAGTTTAGGTGCCGCTCCTCCAGTTCATAGATTTGAGGACTTGACGTTAAATCCCACCCCTTTCCAAGGCCCCGCCTACTCCCGCCCATTGGGGGGCTCACTGGAGCTTGAAGACATGCTTCACACGTTGGTTTCCCCGAAGTTTAATACCACCCCCTCCTCCTCATGCCCCATCTATTCACTTATTGGATACTCTGAGCTTGAGACCCGCCTTCCAAAACCCCGCCCACACGCTCACCGGTTGGACGACTTGCGGTTAGCGTCGAGCTCGCGCTTGCGCAGCAGGAAGCCCTCGTGCTGCACTGTGTGAGTGGGCGGTGGCGGAGGCGCGGGGGTGGAGCCGCCCTGGGCCGGGGCGGAGCGCGAGCGCCGGCTTCCCCCGCCCTCACCACCCTCTCTGGGCCGCGGCCGCCGTCGCGGCTTGGGCCGGTCCCGCGCCCGCGGCCGGTCCGGCCGAGGTGTCCGCTCGGGCGGCTCAAGCCCGTTGGGCAGGCGGCCTGGGGGAAGCTCGCGAGGCTGAGGCAGCGACGGCTGTGTGAAGGGAGGGGGAAGAGGGGTGCTGTCCATAGGGGGGCTGTTGGGGTCATCTCTCTGGGGGAGTCACGGGTCTGGGAGTCCCATCTGTCTTGGAGGCGAATATGGGAGGATCTCAGGGCTGTCGGCTTAACTTTTAGGGGCCCCATCGGTATTGGGAGTGAGACTGTCAGGACTCCCGGGTTTGGAATAGCTCTCAAGCTTGGGGAGGAAAGCACGAGCTCTATGGAGGTTGGGATGCAGGCAGGCGGGTGTCCCAGCTGTCTGTAGGAGGAATCTGGGACTTGTGTGTGTGTGTATGTGTGTGTGGCTGTCTGTGAGGATATCTGAGATCCCAGGACAGATGTGGGAAGAGTGTGGAGTCTGTCTGTGTGTAGAGGGGGTTAGGAGTCTCCTTAGGCTCCCTGCCTTATCTTTCCAAAGGAGAAATTTTCAGACTGTGGAAGGCAGCTGGGGGATCTTTTCATCAGTCCCTGAGAATCTCTACAGGGCTCAGATCCAGGGGAAGCAGGGCTAGGCATTAGTGTTTCTGGGTCCTGATTCCTGCTCTGAGGAGAGGGTTCCCCAGACCCCCACCCATCTTGAGGCTCAACTTACCCCAGCAGGGAGCCCTGGGCCTGCTTCTTTCTCCTGTAGCTGCTCCACAATGTCAGCCAGGGTGGCCTTCCTGGGAGGGTGAGGCCGAAAGACCCAATGGAACTGGGGTGCCCTCTCCCAGGAACCAGCCTGGTTGGCTAGAGGAGCCTCCACCTCTTAGCCTGAGATGCCAGGCTCCGGACACTTCTGCAGTTGCCTTTCCGAGATGCTTGCCTTACACACCATAGATATTTGGGACATGTCTGGCAACTGTTCATGATATATAACATTGAAAACAAGTACAGAAATTATTGTCTCCAAAATGTATTTGACAAGGCCTCTTTTTGGGGATGCAGTGGATAGGTTCAATCTGCTCCTCCCACTCTGGTTAACACTGAGGTCTGAAAGGCCTGGGTTCCAGTCCTGCTTCATGGAAACTGAGTGATTTGCCCTTTCTGAGCCTTTGGGTCCCCATCCACAAAATGGAGATGACAGCAGCCCCTGTTTATAAGGTTGAGAGAGACTGTGATAAAGGGTCTTATCTTTGCTCAGGGAGAAGATAGTTCCACCACGAGTGCAGTAGAGAAACTGAGGTACGGAGAGGACAAAATTCCTGTCCAGGCCACCTAGTTGTGAGACAAGGGGCACCTCTCCTAAACTCTTTCAGCCCCAGCTTACCCCTCTGCAAAATGGGTACCAGGACAGTATCTTAAGCAGTTCTGAGCCCTGGGCCTGCGTGGCTCCAGGAACTCTTTGCGTCCCCTTTCCCTCTCTCCCCGGGCACAGAGGGGGTCTTACCCCTTGGCCAGCTCTCCTCTGATCGGTGTCTCCTGTTCGCTGGACTCCTGCCTCTCCAACCGCCGCTCCCGCCGCTCGCGCCGCCGCTCCATCTGCTCGTAGCGGCCCAGGGTAAGGCTGTGTGCCGCCTCCAGCTCCGCAGACTCCTGCCGCTCTGGCCGTCGCCTCCGCGCAGCCTCCTCGGATTGATCGGCGGATTCCTGCCGCTCTGGTCGCCGCCTCCTGGGAAGCTCCTCAGCGCGATCAACTGACTCCTGGCGCTCCGGCCGCGCCCGGACCTGTTCCGCCGGCGCGAAGGCCCCGGGGGTCCCCGCCGCATCCTCTGGTGCGGTCGGCAGGGCCGGGGGCTCCACCCTCCCCGGGATCTCCGGCAGCCGGTCGATACGCGGCTGGAGGCGCTCGGGCTTGAGCTCCTGGCGCACGTACCCCACGCGGGTCCGCACCTCTGCCGACAGCGTGTCCGAGGCCCGGCGAGCCAGAGGCTCCAAGCCCCTCTCGTAGCCTCCTGGTCGCAGGAGAGGCGCTGCCTTGGCCGCCAGTTCCGTGGGATCTCCAAAGAACTTGCGTCCCAGCAGGGGAGTGGGGGGTTGCTTGCTCTGTTCCGCCTTGAGTTTCTCTATCTGGGAACAGAGGGGCCAGGGTCAGGTAGAGAGGCGTGTGTGTGTGTGGGGGGGGGTCTGGGAAGAGGCCTCTGGGTTGTCTGCCTTCCCGCGCAGTTTACTATTATTGAAAAAGCAAGGATGTGCAAGCCTGAGCCCATTTCCGGTAACTTAATTCCTATTTTCCTTGTCATTTAGTGTTCTTTTAAGAATCGCCTAAATCCGGCCCCTGGGTGGCTCAGTCAAGCGTCTGCTTTCTACTCAGGTTGTGATCCCAGGGTCCTGGGGTCCAGCCCCATATCTGGCTCTCTGCTCAGCAGGAAGCCTGCTTCTCCCTCTCTCCCTGTGTCTCTGTGTCAAATAAATAAATAAAATCTTAACAACAACAACAACAACAACAAAACGTAATCATCTTTCAGACCCTATTGCCTCCTTCCTGAATGTCCCCCAATCCAGGACCTCTCTCCTCATTCTTCAAGTCTCAGATCAGAGCCCACCAAGCCAGGACAAACGCTTCTGGGCTCCCACAGCCCCATGTTTCCCCCATCCCAGCCCTGGGCTGTCACTGGTGGCAGGTGTTCCCTCTTCCCCCACTGGACTGGGAGCCCAGTAAGGATCTGTCTCAGTCTCAACACAGTGCCGAGTCTGTCTGTCTTATATAGAGGGCTGGGGCAGGGTCCGGGGTGCTGACCGTGGTCAGGCGCCGCAGGGAGCTGAACCTTTCTTCCCAGGCGGCCGCTGCTTTGCGGAAGGCCTCATGTCTCCGGATAAGCTGTTCCACTTCATCCACGGTGCTGCCCAGCTCCCGGCTCTGTAGGATCGGCTCTTGGGCAGTCAGCCAGGCATCGGCCACCACTGCCTCCTGTGCAAACTGGTGCACTTCCAGCACTGCGGGGAGAATTGGGAGTAAGAGTGATGGGACCCCTTCACAGGGCGCTGGCTGTTTTCTCTGGCCTTCCACACCCTCCCTCTTCCTGTATCCCAACCCTGACCACTCTGGGCAATGCAGGACTGAGGGAGGGTGAGGGGCAGGCAGATCTCTGAGGCTCCGGCTTCCCCCTAGGTGTCTGCCACCGGGGAGGATTCGGCGGCAAGTCATCCCTCCTGTCCACCCTCCCAGGCCTTCATGTTTGCTGCGGGGCACCCACGAGTGGCATGCTGTGTCACCCTCTGGGCCTTTCCAAACACGCTGAATGAAGCGTGTCCCTGAGCCCCTGTGCCCTTGAGCTCCCTGTGTCCTGGCCTGCACTCACTCTGCTGCAGCCATTCCCAGTGGCGGTCCCACTTGTCTGACACCTCTTCCTTCCTGGTTCCCAGCTTGTCCAGCTGTGCCTGGATCTGGGAGTGGGGCATGGGGAGGAAAGGCATCAAGGGTGGCTCCCACCGCAATGGGCAGAGGGGGACCCCCCCCCCGGCGCCCCTCCCCACCTCATCAGCCATGGCACTCTTGTTGAGCAGCAGAGAGCGCCCCAGCTCCTGGCAGGCCGTCAGCTCGGGCACCCGGGCCTCCAGCTCCGTCTTCAGGCCCTGGTGGTAGTTCATGAGCACCTCCACTGACGACACGTCCCTGCGGCGGCGGCGGTGGTGGTGGTCGGGGGCAGGAATCTGAGTCTCAGGTAGCCACCCCCGGCCGCCATGACAGATGCAACTTCTGAGGAGCCCAAATCCCTGAGCGTCTTGGGACACGACACCCACCTTCTCGGACCAGGTTCTGGGGGGCCAAGGTTCTTCACTGACTCAGTGATTCCAACTTTTGCCAAGGTGCTAGAATGCCACACTTTGATGATTCTAACCTCAAACTTCAAGGTCCATTTTTTCCCCCCTCATTTTTTAGATCTATACTTCTGAAAGCTGCACTAGGCAGTGATCTGAACATTCCACGTCTGTGCTGTCCAAATGCTGGGCGGCCCCTAGCCACGGGTAAGCAACACAGCACTTGAAGTGTGGCTAGTCTGAACTGAGACATGTGGAAATGTAGAGCACACACCATATTTTGAGGACTGTAAAATATCTCAATACTTTTATTTTTTAATACTTTCATTTATTTTTTTAAAAGGTTTTCAATTTTTTTTGTAAAGTAAACTCTACACCCCAACGTGGGGCTTGAACTTCCAGCACTGCTGGATCATGACCCCACGATCAAGACTCACGTGCTCTACCAACTGAGCCAGCCAAGTGCCTCTCAATAATTTAAATTCTGACTACATGTTCAAGTGGTAATATTTAGGACATACAAGGTTAAATAAAATGAGTTGCTAAAATTAATTTTCACTTGCTTCTTTGGACTTCTGATGTGGTTACAAGAAAATCTTAAACTCTCTATGGCTCATATTCGTGGCTTGTGTGATATAGCCACTGGATTGTTCTCAGCTCGCATATATCTAAAACAAATCCCAAATTTCTGAAGGTTCCACCAGTCAGCAAGTATAGCTTTTTAAGACTTAATGTATCCAAACGTCTTCTTTTTTGTTGTTGTTGTTCAAACTTACTTCTGAAGGTCCCCCATTATAACGATGCTTACCTAAGGCTTGGTATGTCTGGAATGATCTCTCTGATTCTCTCCTATTTCCTAAAAGTGCCCTCCCCTGAAGTTCTCCATCTCAGTAAATTCACCCATCATTCATCCATAACTCCTCTTTTTTTTTTTTTTTTTTAAATTTCAGCCCCTGCAGCCAGTCCATCAGTCACACTGGACATTTATAACTTCAAAGCACCCTGCAAAGTGTGAAACCTGAGGTTTTGTTTTAAAAGAACTCAGGAGTGGCGGGGAGGGTTCGGGGAGTGTACAGATGAAGAGGATGGGCCAGATGCTGATGGGTGTTTATTCTCCATATGGGAGAATTATTCTACAGTTATTGCTACTTTAGGGTGTATTTGAAATTTTTCATAATGAAAAGATGTTGATTCCTAAAATGAATCACTTCCCCTCTGTACAACCACTACACTGGACAAACCCATCCCACCTTCCACCTGGATTCTAGCAGTGGCCTCCTGGATGGTTCCCTTCTTTCTACTCTTTTCTCTCCATACTCCTCCCACAAGGCATCTGGAGTGCCCTTATGCTAATCCCCCCACCTCACTCACTCCATCCAGCCATAAGGATGGTCTGGCTCCTCCTCAAACACATATGACCACAACCTACCTCAAGATCTTTGCACTTGCTGATCCCTCCACCTGCAAAGCCCTTCCCCCAAAACTTTACCCAACTCACCATCACTCCATCAAGGTTTCCATGCCCACATCCCATCCTTGGAGAGGCCTTGCCTGCGAGCCCCACATTCCCTTACTTTGCTTTATTTGTCTTCAGAGCACTTTTTGCTATCTGAAATAATATTAGTCGCTTTTTAATTAATGTATTGCTTGTCCCCACCCTGCAGAATGTAAGCTGAACCAGGCCAGCAGCTCAGCCTTGCTCACCGTCCAGAACACGGTGGGCATTTGGTAAATGTTTGCTGAGTAAATGAACACAGGCAAGGCCCCACAGTCACAAAAATAATGCTCTGTGTCCACCACTCTCAAAATTTCCTGTCCTCCCAGACACACCACTGGCCTACTTACAGTTATCGGGCTGACAGAATGTGGGTGTAGGTTGTCCCTGAAAGCTCCCATGTGATCTTTTCCTCTGCTGTAGCCAAATGTCACTCCCGGGGCCAAGTAATGGAAAGACCTTGGTTCCCCATCACCGTGGGACAGTTAGAATATCAGACCATCACGGCAACAGTAAGTCAGCATCACTACCCGCTAGGTTGAGCCACAAATACAGTTCCTCGTGTCACTGTCTCTATCCTGACAGCAGCCCCTCCCATGGGGAGGCCAGTGGTGCGCACTTGGGAAGGCCAGAAGGCAGGAGGACGCCCTGTGCTCTGTGTCACCAGGACCAGACCTGACAAGGGGTCCTAATGAACAGAAAGCTTTTAGCACAGTGCTTGCCACCCTGTGCCACCAGGTGTCAGCTATTGTGATTTCTTATGGGCAGGGGACTGGGCATGGCAGGTGGGGGGAGGGGCACCTGGGCTTGTCGGCAGCCCCGATCTGGCTGGCAATGCCATCCATCCAGGAGAGCAGGTCACGGGCCTGGCTGTGGAACCGCAGGGCGTCGGCCGTGGAGCTGACGTGCAGCCGGGCATCCTCACAGGCGGCCAGTAGCTCCTTCCAACCCTGCAGCACCTCTTGCTCCCGGCTGGCGATGGCCTCTGCGTGCTCGCCGGCATACACGGTCCGCAGCTGGGCTGCCCCCTCCTGGAGCTGCCGCACCTGAGAGGCAGGCCAGGTCCAGCCTGGGCCTCTCAGTGGGGCCCGGGCTCCGCCCCTCCTTCCCATCCGCTGGCTGGGTGGCTGGGTGCCATGAGCCTGCACCCTCATGATCCCATCACTAAGTCTCCCTCTCATCCCTACCTACTGCCAGTTCCCTTCAGAATGGCTACTCAGTTCCTGTCGGGTCTCCTGCTCAATTTCTATTGATTCTCACTCTACTGGTTCAGCTGGATGGTTCACATAAAGATGCTTGTCCCATTCCTGCTTCCACTGGACCTGCAACCCAATTTCCCCAGTTGGGCCAATTTCCATCTCATTTCTCAGATCTGCCTCCCAATTCCTGTCAGATCCACAGCCCGATTTCTATTGGTTCTGTTGCCGTGTCCATTAAAATGCACCCCCATCAAATTTCTTGCAGGAAAATCATATGATCTCCATCAGAGACCTGCTATCTAATTTCTAACCATTCCACCGCCAAATTTCTCTGAAGCCTCTGAAATTTCCTTTCGGCTCTCCATCTGGATTTGGATAAGGTTCCCTTCAGTTTCTAGGGGAGCGCCTGCCCAGTCTCCACTGGAAACACTGCCCCATTTCTATCACACATACTTGGTCACCTTTTTTGGACACTGTCTGACTTGAGTGGGTTTTCTACCTGTCCCATCATCTCGCTTCTGCCTGTTCTCTGGTCTGTTTTCACCTGCTCCACTGTCTAATTTCCACCTGCTCTACAGCGAGATTGTGGCCTGCTCTGCTGCCCAACATCCCTTGGCCAGGCTGCCCAGGCCCTCCCATCTCCCCCCTTGGCCACCGGCACCCCACCTGGGACACGAGGAGCTGCAGGTCATGCTCAAAGGCACGCAGGGTCCGCTGCATGGAGCTGGCGCTGGGTCTCGGCTCTGGCGGGGTGGTCAGGCGGGGCAGTCGCCTCCGCTTTTCCTCGATCTGTCCCTGAAGCTCCCGGGCATCGCTGAAGAACTTATGCAGCTCCCGAGAAGCGGCTAGCAGCTGAGCCCGAGTGCCCATAAGCTCCAGCAGCTCGGCCCAGGCCTCATTCAGCCCGTCCTTCCACTCGGCCATGGTGGCCGCCGCTGTGTGGCCGCACTCAATCAGCTCATCCACCATCTGGTTCACGGCCGCCAGTCGCTCCCGCCCTGCGGTGCCCGTCTCATTGGCAAACTCTGAGAATTTCTCCTGCAGCACCTGCCCCCGGGGAACATGGCATGGGCAAAAGTCCTGTGCACCCAAGCCCCCTCTAGCCTACCATCCTGTAGCAGGTAAGGGTAATAATCATTATGCCAACCATGACGGCCAGGATATAAAATAAAGTGCTCCCTCTGTGGCACTAACAGTAGCAAGAAAAATAGCCACACGATAGTAACTAACACTTCCGAAATGCTTCACACTATGATGAATCCTTGGGCTCACAAAAGAGCCAGAAGGTGGGGGCTGTTGTTATCATCCTCACTTTACAGCTGGGGAAACTGAGGCCCGGAGAACCTTAGTAGCACAAATGGTAGCCACTGTTATTAACATTGTTACCAAAGATGCTCACCGTGACATGCTCAAAGTCCTGGCCGAGCTCCGGCGAGCCGGCCACCACCTCCTTCTCCGCGATCCAGTGCTCGAGCTCGTCTACCTGGCGGCTGAGCTGGTAGAGCCAATACTGCTGCTCTAGGCCCGCCCTGCGCTCCTCACCCAGCTCCTTGAGCGCCACGTACAGACGGTCCACCTGAGACTGCCGACGGCTGATCTGTTCGCTGATGCGGAACAAAGAGGGGCAGGGATGGAGCCCCCTGAGACTTCCAGGACAGGGCTGTGACCCCCCCCCCCGACACCTCCGCTCTGGGTAAGGCTGTATGTCCTCTGACCCTTCAGCTCAGACTCCTTTGCGGGGGCCTCTGTTTTCTGCAAGGCTTGGATTCAGTGAACTCAATATTTGCAGCTGAGCACTCCTGGAAAACCTTGCTTCCCTAAGCTTGACAAGTTCAAGGCTCCCTCTTCCCCCAGCCTCTCTGTGGTCCCACTCTCTGCCCCTCCAGTGGCCTGGATGGGGCTGCAGACTCCTTACTTGGGTCCCCTGCCAACCCACCTCACCTCCAGACCATTTCTTGGCTTTGGAGGACAGAGGTCAAGCTCTCTGCCCCCTCTCGGGTCTCACCCATATTCCAGGACTCCAAGATTCGGCCCCTAACCCTGGCCTCAGGAGGCCCCCATGCCTGGCCACCAAGGAGGTTTCGGGCTATGCCCAATCACAGCACTCCCAGCTTTTCTGTTCTCCCAGATACTGAGTAGGAACAGGATCCTTCACTGTCCTGAGCTCTTCCTTCTCTCCTCAGTCTAAGACATCACCTCCCAATACCCTGGGCCCCATCCTCTCAACCATCCCTGGGCACCGCCCCTCCATTGGGGGCGCCAACCACATGCTGAAATCCCAGGGCTCCTGCTCAGGCAGTGAGCACCCCTCCCACCCCAATTTCCAATTCGGGCGTTTCCCAATCCCAATTTCCAATAGTGAAGCTTCAGATCCTGCCGGACCATTCCTTAAGAACTGGCCCCGCCCCCTCCTGGCCCCAATCCGCCCGCCCACCTGTCGGGGTGCCCCATCTCCAGCAGCGCACGGCACTGGCGCGACAGCTGCGCGATGCTTTCCTCGTAGTTCTCCACGCCCTGCTCCAGCTGCAGGTGCTTCTTGAGCAGCTGCAGGGTGCTCTGTTCGTCCTGGGGGCACACGGCGCCTGCGTTGAGGCGGCAGCGGCCGGCCCCGGGGCTCCAGAGCGCCCAGGCCCCCCACACCTCCAGCCCGGGCGCACCTTGCCCTTGTCCTCACTCATCATGAGCAGCTCCTGCTCGCCCAGCCACGCCTCCACTTCGGCCACGTCGAAGTAGTACTGCTCCACCTGGAAGGCAGCGTCCAGCACCTGCTGTCGCCGCTCCGCCGCCTCCCGCAGTCCGGCCCAGGCGCCCTGCAGCTGCTCCTGGCCGCGACGCACGGCCTCCGCCTCGGGGCTGCGCAGCGATGCCAGCGCGCCCGCGCGCTCTAGCACCTCTTCCAGTCGAGGCCCGTGCGCCTGGATCTCCCGCCGCAGGCCCTGGGGGCGGCAGGTGGGGGTGTGGGTGGAGAGGGGCGTTCCGAAGCCACGCAACCGCGTGCGCTTTGGAGACTGACACAGCCCACTGAGGGAAACCGCCGCAGATCGCCCCCCTTGTGCTCGGCGCCGCTTAGGCAGTTTGCTGTTCTTGGCTCACTCATAACCCCCTCCCGCAGGTGGGAAAACCCGCACCGAGAGGAGCAGTTTATCACCCGGGAACAAGCAGTTAGTAAGGGGGCGACAGCACATTTGGAACACAGGTTCCAGACGCTGCTCTCAACCAAGAAGCCTGGTGGTATAAGATACCCCTAATGGCCGAAACGGGCTGAGAATCAGGCTGCTGGGGGGCAGTGGGTGTATATCCCCCGTGCAGTGAGGTGTGCATATCCTCCCGGCACAGTTCAACACATGTTTACACGTGAATACACCACGTGCCCAGGTCGGGATATGGAACACTTCCATCAGCCCAGAAGTTTCCTTCAACCAGCTTTGTACCTGGCTCACAACTTACTTAGCTTCCCCTGTGCCTCAGTTTCCTCGACTTGCAAACGGAGATGCTAAGAGGCGACCCTGAGCACCTGCCACCAGCCAGGCACTTGGCTAAGCAAGGGCTTTGCAGGATGTGGCCACTCATCCAGTCCTCACTGCTCCTCCAGTTTTGTCTCACTTTACGGATGGGAAAATTGAGGCACGGAGAGGTTGAGAAACTTGCCAACTTCCCATGGCTGGTGGTGGTGTGCTTAATGTCCACCTCGTGGGGCTGCTGTACCCTGGGGCGCTCAGAGCTGTGCCAGACACACAGTTGGTGCACGGTCAATACCAGCAGCTGTTACTCCTCAGCGGGTCCGTGTCCTAAGCATCCCGTGCTCCTGCGCACGCGCAGCGAACACCCCACCCCCAACCCCCCCAGCGATAAGCAGGAAGCGCACTTGATCGCTTCCCTCAGCCGTGAAAAGGGGGCCAGTTCTAGTTGTCCTCAACACTGTCAACAGTCAAGAGTGTTTACCCCGGGTCTCTCGGTGGCTCATTCAGTTAAGCGTCTGCCCTCAGCTGGGTCATGACCTGGGGTCTTGGGATCGGGGGGCCACGCTCAGGAGAGAGTTGGCTTCTCCCTTCCCCTGACCCGCCGGCTGCTCCTTTGCGGGGCAAGGGAAGTCTCGCAAATAAATTAAACAGACAAACAAACAAAAACATAGCCAAGAGTGTTTTCATCAAAACAAAAAAACAAAAGCTAACCCCATCCCCCACTGCAGCCTCTTAAAGAACTCCATCTAGGGCAGCATGATAACAGACCTTTGAGAATCCTTTGTAAGCCCACCTCCCTACCATCATTCAGTGCCCATTCTCCCAACTCACATTTTTTTGGTAAAGAGGAGTAATGAGAATACCTATCTGATAGGGTTATTGTGGGAATTAAATTTAAAACACCCACATATAACCCCCTACAATCCTACCTGACACACATTAAATCTTTAATCAATGTGTAATTAGTAGTAATAGTAGTATTCCTCTCTCATGCATCTTACGCTGGGTTTGGTGAATGAGTGGCTTTGCCCAAAAATTTCCTCTGCTAAGTGATTTGAAAACCACTGCTCTAGACTAACTCTCTGCTTGTTTATCTGGAACTGAGGCCCAGGGAGGGGAACAGAGATCCAGAGATCTTAGGGGCTCAAGGGCTCCCCCACCATGAGTGGAGTGGACACCATTAGGAGTCAAGGCTCTTTTGCTCATCATCTCTGTCCTTTCTCCCTGTGGGTGGTTTGAGTTCTTGTTGCTTTTCCTTGTTCAATAAACCACTCTCTTAACTGTTTCTCATGGGACCCTGACTTTCCTCTGGGGAACCCTCTTGTCTCCATCTCAGTCCTTGTAATTAGGTGAAGGCTGATACCACCTGCAGGTTCCAAGAGTGGGCCCTAAGTCCAGACCAGGCCAACTGAGCAGTCTCAATCCCTAGCCACTATGATTAGTTCAGGAAATGGGTGTGGGACTCAAGCTGAGCCAGTAAGAGTTATTCCTGGGACTACTGCTGAAATTATTGAGAGAGAGAAATCCCCTTCAGTTCTGCTGGTGGGATGTACACTTGAATCTGCTGGAGATCTTTTACCATCAGGAGAGGAGGAAGTTGGCCTGAGAACAAAGCTAACACTGAAACACACACACACACACACACACACACACACACACACACTATGGAGTTGTGAGATTCATGACATCATGGAAGTACCTGGATGCAGCCATACCTGCTGTCCACACTCTTCCCAATCATAAGAGCCAACAAATTTTGGCTTTAGCCACTTTGAGCTGTTTTCTCTCACTTGTCTCCAAATGTGCCCTAACCCACATCCTCAGCCCGGTTCTCTCACCTGGTTCTTTTTGATGAACTGCTGGACAGCCTGCAAACCATTGCCTCGTTCTGTCTGCATGGCCAGTGGCAATCGCTCCTGGACCCATGCCTGGAGAGGATATACGGAGCAAGTCAGGGGAGAATGCACCCAAGGACCCCTGCATCCCAATTAAACTGTAAGTCACCTGCACAGCATCTAAGACCCTTCCTCAACAAAGAGTCTGGTCACCTCTTTGGCCTCTTCTCTTGCTGTGCTGTTTTGTTCTCTGCACTCAAGCCAGGTTCAGGCTTGCTTACCTCTGTCCTTGGCAAGGGCAGATGTTACGTCCTGTAATTCCCTTTCCTCCCTCTCAGCAGGCTCACAGGGACTCTTCCTTCATATCTCAAAACATCAAACCCTCCCTGACTTTGGCTGGTTGCCTCTTCTGGGCTCCCACATCCTCCAAAATTCTCTCATAACAGCCCGAACCACCCTGGGTGTCACTGTCTGGAGATAAGTCCGTTTTCCTCTTTGGATTCTTGAGCCCTCTATGGGCAGGAAGGGGGGTGCCCCCATCATCCAAGTACAGAGCTGGGCCCATAAGGATCAAGCGAATGAGCAAATTAGTTAGTGAAAGAATAAATGAGCAAATCAGGAAGCGAGTGGCTGAATGAGGAAATGAATGAATGAAGGGTGAGTGAATAAATGAATAGCAATCAATCAGTTGAGGAAGGGATAAAGATGAGTCAATGAATAACTAAATGGCTTCATGAATAAATCAATGAGTGAATGAAAGTGAATAAATGCTAAAGAATGAATGAATGAATGAATGAATGAATGAATGAATGAGTGGAGAAGTGAACGAGTGAATGAGTAAGGGAAGGACTGGATGGCTGAGTCTAACAGCGGGTCAGGGGGAAGGTCTCCCAGCCAGCTCCGCCCTTGAACTCACCAAGGTCCCACGGCCCCGCCCCCACTCCCAACTTTTACGCCCCTGCCGGCAGGCTGGCTCTCCCGCGGCCTCCCATCGCGGCCTCGCTTCGCGACCTCCCATCCCTCCCCAGTCGCGCGACCGTCTCCTCCCCTTTACCCCGGCCCCAACCCCAGTCCCTGCGCCCAACCTCACCAGCTCATCGTCCAGGTCGTGCGCCACCTGGTGCAGCTCCTTAGAGGCAAGCAGCAGGCGGCGGCGCTCCTGCAGGGGCTCGAGCAGGCGCACCAGGCGCTCGCCCACCGCGTTCTGCCGCTCGCCCACCAGCTCCTTGCTGGCCGGCTCCAGCGGCAGGGCGGCGGTCTGTGCTTGCAACTCTCCAACCTCACGGTACCACTCCTCCACCTGTGACTCCATCGACTGTGGGGACAGGGGCACAGTCAAGGGGCTCCACCCTCCCTCCCAATCCTGCTGTGGCTCCCCCATACCTTTATGGTGACGACCAAACCCCTCTCCAGGGCGCACCATTTCAAACTTGGCCCGTGCCTAATCCCCTCCAGAAGCGCTAGGCTCCTTCCTGAACCCCCTCCCCCCCAAATACTACTTCCTGCCTCGGGGCCTTCGCCTTTGTTATTCCCTCTACCTCGCTTGCTCTTCCTTGTCAATTAGATTTCAGCTCAAACATTACCTTCTCAAAGAGGCTTACTTGGGTTTACCCTAGGCTAAAGCGGCCCATTCATTCATTCATTGGATCTCAGAACCCCCCTTCAAATGTGGTGATATCTTCATTTTACAGAGGTGGAAACTGAGGCCCAGAGAAATTAGGTTGTCCAAATAACCAACCTTTCCAAATGTCATAGATAGGAAATTATAGTGATTTAAATGGTGGGTATGCCATAGGGATAGACACAGAGTGCAAAAGTAGACCCAAACACACTGGAGAATTCATACATTTTATAAATGCCATTTCAAATCCCCAAGGAAAAGATGGATTATTTAATGAGTGGTCATGGGCCAACTGGCTAACCAATTTAACTGGATCCCTTCCTCACTCTTTATGCTGAAAACAATTCCAGATGGGTTAAAGACTTAAATGGAATAAGTAAATCCATAAGGCACAGAAGAAAACCTGGGCAAATGCTTTTTACTCTTAGGATAGAGAAAAATCTTTCCAAGGGGGGGGGTAATCATAAAGGGAAAGATTTATAAATTTGGCCACATAAAATATTTTTACATCAACCAAAACTCTTAGATGTAGTTAGAAGGCAAATGACAACCTGAAAAAAAAATTAACATAACTCATATTATTAGAACAAGGAGCTAGTTTCTTTGACAATCAAAGAATTCCCTTTATCCTGCTTCCTCTGGCTCCACTTACCACCATCAGCCAATTCTGTCTTTATTGTGGCTTTTTAATTGGTCTCCTGCTTCTAGAATGGGAGCTTCTTGAGGATAGGGTTTGTGTCAGTCGACCTTGGTATTCCTGAGCACCTAGAATAGTGTCTGGCCTGTAATAGGTCTTTGGTTGTGATTTGATCAACACACAAATGAATTCACTAGCAAAGAAAAAGACTGTCCCCATGTGAACAGTCACCTCTCTGAGTGGTCAACACAAAGAAATAAAAATAAGCACATGGAAGATGCCTAGTCTCATTAATGAGCAGGTAAATACAAATTAAAACAAGATACCCTTTCTTATTCTTTCTTATTCACCAGCTTGGCAACTATGTAAAAGACAGATAATATCTATTATTGGCAAAGATGCAGAGAGATGGGCATACTCAGCCGCAGTCGGTCAGTGGTGGTGTAGATTAGTAGAGCCTTTTTGGAAGGCAATTTGGCAGATTCTATCAAAATACAAAAAAGGTCGTATGTTTTGACCCAGCACATGCACTTCCACTTCTAGGAATATAACTAAAAAAATACTGGCTCATGTGCACAAAGACATTCGTCCAAAGAACACTGTAGCAGAGTTCATAATGGGAAAAAAGTGGAAATAAACATGATGCCCACCGAGAGTAAAATGGTTAAATAAATCCACATCAGTAAGGAATCATGGCCAAGATTTGCTGTTAAGAGAAAAAAGCAACTTAGAACATACATTTGAATATATTATATTTGTCATGGGTTACGCATGCTTAAAAATTCCCTGGAATAAACAAGAAATTAATCACAGATGGTACCTATGGGCAGGGGGTGAGTTCAGTGAATGGGGACAGGGGTGAAGGGCAGACTTGTCACACAGGATTTTTAATAAAGAGCTTGATGTCTGAGCCATAAAATGTAATTATTAAACTTTTTAAATTAAACATTAAAAATTAAAAACATTCAAATTCCACATAGGTAGTTACTAAACGCACAGAAAGTCTAGCAGGACGCACCTGAAGTTCCTTTGAGGGTGTGGGGACGGGACGTATGGTTAAGGGAGACTTTATGTTTCATTTAAGACTTCTATGTCAGTAAGATCTTTAACCAAAAGAATATATTTATGTATTACTTATGTGACTCTAAACAGATGGGGGAAAACCATAAAAGAAAACATTACAATAATGAAATTAAGTGGTAACAGATTAGAACAAATGACTGCAACTCAATAGTCAAGAACCAAGAACCAAGTGAAGACTGCTGTTCTAAGGTTCTGTAGAATTGGGCGCCTGGGTGGCTCAGTGGGTTTAAAGCCTCTGCCTTGGGCTCAGGTCATGTCCTGGAATCGAGGCCCGCGTCAGGCTCTCTGCTTAGCAGGGATCCTGCTTCCTCCTCTTTCTCTGCCTGCCTCTCTGCCTACTTGTGATCTCTCTCTCTCAAATAAATAAATAAAATCTTAAAAAAAAAAGGTTCTGTAGACTTGTTAGTTTTGCCAGCTCACCATCCATCCCTTCCCTGCAACGCCTCTAATGCCTCTCTCACACCTGCGCTCTGAAGCTACTAAAAACCTAAAACTCCGAGGGTGGCCACATGAGCCAATCAGAACACTGAAACCACGCTGGCTGTGGCGATTGGGTAAGAGATGGCATGTGACCTAAGATCAGCCAATGAAAGCCCTTCCCATTTTTAAAACTTTTTTTTTTAAAGTAGGCGCCACACCCACCGTGGAGCCCAGTCAGGGATTCGAACTCACCACCTCAGCTCAAGATCTAAACTGAGATCAAGGGTTGTACAGTTAACCACTCTGCCACCCAGGCTCCCCAAACGCTTCCCACTTTTGCAGGAAACGTGTGTGTGAGCTGAGGAGGGTACTCTCTTTCCCATAGGGTTCCTCAGTTGGTAGAACATAGGCCTGAGGTGGGGTAGAGGGGCAACTTGCCAACTTGCTTCCCACAATGAGGCCAACAGAGAGGAAAACAGGGCCCAGAAACGGAGACAAATTGTTGAGGACATAATTTGAGGAACTGATCCAGCCATGCCTGAAGCCGCCTACCCCCTGGGTTTTCCAGCAACTGAGCCAAGAGCCTTCCCATTAGCCTAAGTCAATATGGGCTGAAGTTCTATGAACTGCACCCCAAAGAGTCCCAGCTGATACAGTTCAGGATCTGTAGGAGTCATGAAAATGGATAAAAACCAAACGTTGTAACAAGCCAAAAGCACATAAAAGGAAATTTCAAAAGGCACAACCACAAGCTGCAGAAATCAAAGAAAAATAAAACAGTCACTCCAAAACCTTTTCACTAGGAAAATCAGTGCAGCAATGCGTAGAAAATAAAAATGCATTCAAGTCTTGGAAACTCTTAGACATAATCTGAAATGCTAAGAAGTTCCAGTTCTCTGCTAGATGGAAACCTCTCCATAATCTGCCTGCCTAGTGGCCATATGACCCAAGATGGAATAATTCCAGGACTAACACTTTTCTACTTCCGCTAGAATGCCATATTTTAAACACACATTTAATGTGGATCCTTCCCTGCAAACACGAGCAAAGGAAAGAGAAGTACAGTGGTCACTAAAGGTACAAAAGGATATTCAGCCTCCTTCACTGTTAAGGGAAATGCAAATTAAAATAACTTTAAGACAGGAGCGCCTGGGTGGCTCAGTTGGTTAAGCGTCTGCCTTTGGCTTGTGTCATGATCCCAGGGTCCTGGGACTGAGCCCCTCGTGGGGCTCCCTGCTCAGTGGGGAATCTGCTTTTGCCTCTGCCTCTGCCCCTCCCTGCCCCCTACTCATGCTCTCTCTCTCTAATAAATAAAATCTTTAAAAAATAAAATAACTGTAAAACAGTATCTTTCACTTCTCAGATAGCAGAGATGATAAAGCTTGATAATGTCTAATGACGGGGACCACTTGGGGAGAGGATTGCTATCACATGCATGTGTGTCCACGGCCTTTTTATGGGGACATTTGGCAATCTCTCTCAAAACGTTTAATGTGTACATCTTTTGGCCCAGAAATGTTACTTGGAGGACTTTTTTCTTTTTAGATTTTTTTTTTCTTTTTAGATTTTATCTATTGAGAGAGACAGAGAGAACACAAGCCTGGAGGAGAGGCAGAGGGAGAGGGAGCACCCCCCACCCCTATCCCCCCATCCCCCCTGCTAAGCATGGGCGAGGGAAAGGGAGCACACACCCCCACC
>PITA01005999.1:0-31636 GCA_004023965.1 Spilogale gracilis | reverse complement strand
AACCCTCCAACTCAATTCACAGGTTTCTGGCATACAGGGAAGAAGAGTTCGCCAATGGCAGCCGCAGCTCACAGTGAAGGCAAAGCCCCTAAAGGAGATGGTACTTCGTCATCAAGGTAAAGTCCCCCCAAAGTGACTGACCCTCATCACCCAGGGCAAAGCTAGAGTCCTGAACAACCAAGGAAAAGGCCCTCAAAATCAGAGCCCCCAAACCCAGAACAAACCCAAGTCCCTCATCGCCCAAAGCAGACCCCCGCAAAAGTGATTCGCTCCCATCATTTAAGGCTAACACAGATCGCGTAAGAATCAAGGAAGAAATCCCTCAAAAGATTGAGAACCCCCAGCCCCGGGGCAAAAAATCAGATGCCCCGTTACCCAGAGGAGAACCCTAGAGAGGATGAGACCTCCTTAACCCCCCCGGGGCAAATCCAGACTACCTCCAGAGTAGCCTCAGAAATCCCCCTTTTCCGCTTCCCTCCCTTGGGACGCGGCCCCTCGGTCCCGCCCGCGCCAGCACCGCGGACAGCTCCCAGGTTCGCTGCCCCTCCCCAGGACTAGGGTCCCCGCGCAGGTCTGAACCGCCCCCGCGCCGCCCGCGCCCCTCCTTCCGGCGGCCTCGGCGGCCGAGCACGCGCCCGAGCCCCCTCCCCCGCACGCCTCGGAGGCACGCGCGTCAGCCCCCTCCTCTGAGAGCCCCGGGGACCTGAAGTGGCGGCAGCGTTGGCGGAGCGTCCCTGCGGCGGGCGGGCTCTCGCCCCTCCACTGCGACGGCGGTGGCAGCGGTGGCGACGGCTGAGACTCTGGCGGACGCGCGCCCCCGCCCCCGCCCCCGTGCCGCGGCAGCGCGCCCGCCCGCGCGCGCCCCCTGCCTGCCTCCGTGCCCGCCTCCTTGCCCGGCCTCAGCCTGGGAGGGGTGGGGGGTGAAGGAGGATTCACCACCTCCCTAAAGCATGGGGGTTGTGGGAGGTGGTTCTGCGGCATCTCAGATTGTTGCTACATGGTCCAGAACAATCTCAGAAAACGGAGAAGGAGCTCCTGGACCTAAACGAAGGGAAAGAGGGAGGGAGGCCTGGGGCCTGGGCTACCTCAGCTTTGTGAAGTATGGGGTGAAGGTGGGGTGGACTCCTAAACCATCTCCAATGAGAATAGACTCAGATTCCTGGATATCTCAGGAATATAGATAGCAGATATGGGAGGGGTCCTGGAACATCTCATAAGATGTTCTGCCAGATGGACTTATAAAAAAATGGACTGCCAGAATAATCTCCATTGGGAAGGAGGGGGACGGGGTGTTCTAGACCCATCTCTAATGGGCTTGAGTTATTTGGAGGTGGGAGGTATGGAGGCCCTTGTCCATTTCATATGTGGAGAGAACCATCTCCCTTGGCAGTTCACCATAAGGGTGTCAAACCATCTTTAATAGGAGGAATTGGGGCCGGTTCCAGAACCATCTTTGTTTGGGGGGAACTTAGGCACTGGATTATTATGGAGGGGCGTGGTGATGATCCTGGGTAGACGGATGAGGCTGGGATCATCTTTGGGGATTAGGAAAATGTTCACTGGATCATCTTTAATGGGACGATCTTTTATGTGGTACAGAGCAGTTTCTACAGAATGCAGGGGAAGGAGGGGGAATTAGCATGCTTCCTGAACCATCTCTAATGGCGAAGGGATCCTGAACCATCTCTGATTTGGGGCGATCCTTACAGATGTGTAGATCATCTGTAAAGGGGTAGAGCTTAATTCCTGGACACTTTTAAAGGGGTGAAGTCTTGGTTTTGGACCGTCTCTGACGGAAGTTGAGCTCTGGGCAGCTGGTCTACCCACGCCTACCCCCCCCCCCCGCCCTTCTCCCACCACTCTCCCCAGCAGGACGCTTCTCACAAGTCTCCTGAGAGAAAGGTGAGATCACCGCGCGTCCCCGTGGGACCCGTAGGCACGAACGCGCGCCGTTGCCAGGGGCGCCCAGGGCTCCTCCCTCTTCCCCCCGCGCGACAGGAGGCGGGGGCTGCGGAGCTTGCGCACTGACGCTGGAATCCGTGCGCCTCCTGGCGGCTCCTGGTGAACAACGCCCCACGACCCACTTAGACGGGGCGTCCCCGCCCCCCTGGCGCCTTAGCCCTGGGGCACTTCCCTCCCTAGGAAAGAAGTCACCGTGCCCAGCACAGCTGGAGTTCCTACCTCGTGGCAGTCTCGGAGGAAGTGTTGCAGCCCAAGTTGGTCATGTAGCTTCTGCATCCATTGCTGGGCTCGTAGTTGGTTTTCTTGGCTCCTGGGGATGAGCAGATAGGGGCTGGGGCAAACCTGAGTGGGGGGGCACTGGCAGGAGGGCTGTGCAGGCAGGGCTAGGATTTGGCAGGGCTAGGAACCCAGGGCATATGTAACAGTGAGGAAGAGAAGAAAGTAAGGTGGGGGTGGGGGGAGAGGGAAAGACTCATCAGTGAGGACAGAGCCAGGGTTGAGTGGAGAGGGGCAGAGGGAGAGGGAGAGAGCAAGAGGGAGAGAGAGAATGGAAGAGACAGACAGAGACCTGGAAAGAAATACGGACACTTAGAAAGAGTGACAGAAAGACACAAGCCCAGAGAGATAAGAGATTTGCAGAGTAGCGATACCAAGAAACAGTAACTTAGAGATCAAGAGACACCTAGACATTAAGAGAGAACAGGGCGGGGAGACAGACTCAGAGAAAGAGAGGGAGAGAGGTTCAGAGGCCTATAGAGAGAGAGATGAGCACACAGACACAAGACCAGAGACAGGGAAAACGGACCTCAAGAGGAAGTGATTGACAGAGACCCCCAGACAGACAGAGAAGGAAACCCAGGGAGAGAAGAAATAAGCAAAGACAAGTAAAGAAATGCAGCAGGGTAGTGCCAGAGAGAGAGAGACCAGGAGCAGTAGACAAGGAGAGAGAGAGAAGAAGGCATAGGGAGGGAAAGTGACAGAGTCGGGGCAGGGACAACAGGGAGAGGGAGAAGCAGAGAGGTGGCAAGATGATACCAGTAAAACACAGCTAGCCAGATGGGAGGGTACAGCAGAGCTGGAGAAAAGGAAGAGAGTGAGGACAGGCAGAGATGGGGCTAGAGCCACACAGTGGGCTGGTGCACTGGCAAGCAGGGCCAGACCTCCAGCCTGAGGGAAACGGCTCAACTGGACCAAAGCCCCGCCACCCCGGAGCCAGTGGGGACCACAACCCAGGCAGCCTGGCTTTCTGCCCACAGTACAAAGTGCCCAAGTCCTAGTGGAGGGGATCTGGGGACATTCCATTTTCCTTTGCCTTGAACAAGCCATTCCCACCTCAGGACCTTGGCACTGCCTGCTCCTCAGCCGGGAATACTCTTCCTGTCCCCCAACATCTACTTAAATACCATTCCTAGTGAGGCCCCTTCTGATTGCTCTCCAACAGTTTCTGGCTTTCTTTTTTTAAATTTTCTCTCTCACACTTAGCACTATCTAACAAGCTGTATGTTACTTATTTATCTTGTCTGTCTCCCCACTAGGAGGTCATTCCATAATGGCAGGAATTTGTTTTGGACACAGATGTATCCCCAATGCCTAGAAAAAGAGCCTCGTCGCACACATCAGATACTCAGTATACATTTCTTGAATGAACGAAGAAATGAATGAATGGTACACAGTCAGAGAGAAAGAGATGACAGAAGCAAAGGTAAAGTGGAAAGACAGAGAAAAGAGCAGAAGAGAGCAGAGTCAGAGAGATGCAGATGGAGGGAGAGAAAAACTGGAAGAGACACAGAAGGAAATGGAGACACAGAGATATATAGATAAATGGAGGCAAAGAGGGAGACAGGTCACCGAACACCAGGGGCACAGCTAGAAGGAGGAACAGGATAAGCCAGAGACAAACAAGCAAAACACTAATTCCCTTCTGCCCAGATTCAGCTCAGGAGTCAGGAAATAGGAAATGCCTCTGACATTGAACTGATGAAATTCCTCTAGGTCTTTATCAGCCAACTTGGAAACATCAGTCCTAGGAATGAGGAAAATCCCTCTTTTCTCGGAGGGCGGAAGGCAAGAAAACAACAGTGGTCACATCCTATCTGGGCTGGGTCACTTCCTGGCTGTGACCTTGGGTAAGTCCGTTCCTCTAACTGAGCCTCTAGAGTGCAAAGAAGAGCACTTCACACACAGGAAGGGGCCAGGTTCTAGGTGGAGGGACTAAATGACTGGCCCTCAATCTCCCTGGTTGAGGGGTAGGGCTGGGACTAGCATCTGAGCCGCAGCCCCCAGAGAATGAATGTTTATTGACTTCCAGAGGGTAGGAAACCTGTCTCTAAACAAAGGAACTGTGGCCTGGGGGTGAAGGGGGCAGGGATTGGGACTGTCTTGGTTCCTGCTATGTCCCCTCTGGGCTAACATGACCCCCTGTATTACTTCCATCCCGGTTCTGACCATTCTGGGCCGTCCTTGTCAGACAGCATGTGAGCTCTGTCATGGCAGGAATCGTGTGCTGTCCTGGTCACTGTTGCATGCCCAGCATTGCCCCCACGGGGCCTGGAACAGGGCATGGACTCAGTACCTGTTTAATTAGCTGAATAAATGATAGAATGAAAGAAGCAATTAATGACAGAAAAAGAAGGAAGAGGAATCACAGAATGACCAGTCCCCTAGGCTTCACCTCTTTGTTCTGCAGAGCCTACATGCAATAGGTACTCAAGAAATGTGGGGTAGGGCACCTGGGTGGCTCAGTGGGTTAAGCATCTGCCTTCGGCTCAGGTCATGATCCCGGATTCCTGGGATTGAGTCCTGCATTGGGCTCCCTGCCAGGGCGGGAGTCTGCTTCTCCCTCTGCCCCTCCCCACTGATTGTGTTCTCTCTCTCTCTCTCTCTCTCTCTTTCTCTCTCAAATAAATAAATAAAATCTTTAAAAAAAAAAGACTGGGTGATGGACATTGGGCAGGGTATGTGCTATGGTGAATGCTGTGAATTATGTAAGATTGATGAATCACAGACCTGTACCCCTGAAGCAAATAATACATTATATGTTAATTTAAAAATAAAGAAAGAGGGGTGCCTGGGTGGCTCAGTTGGTTAAGTGACTGCCTTCGGCTCAGGTCATGATCCCGGAGACCCGGGATCGAGTCCCACATCGGGCTCCCTGCGGGGCGGGAAGCCTGCTTCTCCCTCTCTCACTTCCCCTGCTTGTGTTCCCTCTCTAGCTGTGTTTCTCTCTGTCAAATAAATAAAATCTTAAAAAAATAATAAAAAGAAAGAAAGAAAGAAAAAAGAAAGAAGAAAGAAATTTAATTAATTAATTAATGCGGGGAAAAGGGTGGATCTAGGCCTGGCACTGGGAGGCCTAGCTCATGAGTTTACACCCACAAGACTAGAATCCCCATCAAAGTTTCCCTTAGAAAATTCCAGCCTTGTTCCAGATGAATTTGGGGGAAAAGGACACCTGAGCCCCAGAGGAAGGGCTGGGGTCTCTGGGCTCTGGTTGGTGGTAGAATGACCAGTCATGTTTTCCATCTGGATGGAAGGACAGAAAGAGGGGTGCTGGGCCCCCATTGCCTCATCCCAAGAGGCAGAAACAGGGATGATGATAGAAATCAGCCTGGAAGAAGCCCTATTCAAGACTATACCTGAGGGCTGGGATTTTTTGGGAGGGGGGCAGTGGGGATAGTGTTTTTTTCCGAGCCTAGAAGGGTGCCTGGTACACAGCGGCTACTCAGTAAATGTCTTTGCCTAATTAGTGCAAGGACAGACAAGACAGGGCAGTGGTGAGACAGATGGTGGCTGATAACATGCAAGAGAGGCATGAAAGGGACACGGGAACACACACACTCTGTGTGCTTCCGAGGGAACTGGGCCACTGGGGCCTGCCTGAAGGGCTCAGTCACAGTATCCAAAAACCTAGTACGGAAGGGCACGGCATCCCATCTGGAAAGCCAGAAGAGAACCTGTGTCTGGCCTTTAGCTGCTGGATCTGGGGACCAGCACAGCAGGGGCAGGGCACGTAGGAAAAGAAGGTAACACTTTCACCACCCATCTAGCTACCCCAGGCTGAGCGCTGGCTTGGCAGAGAAACTTCCCTGATATCCCAAAAGGGGTTTCTGACCACCAGTTAGTTACCTTTTCACAAAACATCAAGTTCCATCAAATCTAAGCCAGAATGGAATTAAAGAGAAACCAGAGGGGTGGCAGAGAAGGGGAAATCAGGTGGAGAGGGGAGCAGCCCTGACCATTGTGTCCCTCCCCTGTGCCCTGGGGGTCTGAGGGACCTACTTCTCCAGCAGCCTGGTCACAGCCTCCTGGGCCTGCTCCCCATAGGCGTTGCCCTGTCTCAGGAGGCCCTCAGCAGCCTGCACAGCCACCTGCATCTTTTGCTGGTTCAGTTCCATAGTGGTGAGAAAATCCCGGTGTCTCTTCAGCGCCTCCTCCACTGCCTCCACGGTACCAGGGAGCTCCGGACCCGACAGTGCTATCTCCTGGGGAGGGGGGAGGGAGAGGGTGCTCAGGTCAGCCTGCTCCGTTCCATGACCTGGGAGACGCTGCTAGCCTGGTTTGCCACCTGCCTCTGTCCTCCCCTCTTGCTCATCGTGATCTGGCATCAAACCTGCCAGGCAGGAGCCCACCCCTGGGCCTTTGCTCATGCTAGGCCCTCTGCACGGCAGTCCTGCCCTCCAGATATTCCTCCTGCTTGGCTCCTTCACTTTCTTCAAGTCTCTGACCATCTGCCAAAAAAATACCACCATCCACTCCAGCTAGATCCCTCCATCCTCCTTTATTGTTTTTCATAGTGTATACCCAACACAATATTATGTTTGTGCGAATTTACCTGTTTATCATCTTCTCCTCCCCTACACACATACACACACACACACACACACACACACACACTAGAAGGCCAGCTGCGTGAAGGTGGGATTTTGTGTTTTGTCTCCTAAGACTAGTGCCTGGCACAGAGGAGGCATTTGGTAAATATTTGGTTAATCCATGAAGCCTGAACTGGGTGCTGGGTGACCTCAAGGAAGTTCTTTCCCTCTTTGGGGTTACTTTTCTAACTGGTAAAACGGGGGGGGGGTCAGAAAAGTTCTCTTAAGACCCCCTCTGCTCCCATATTCAGCAGTCTCAGAATTCCAGGGGCTCCCTGTCTGTCCTCCCAGACAATCCTCAAACTGGGTGAGCTTTCTCCAAGGTAATTGGCACATGTGGTCACCCTTTCTAAAATGATCTCTAGGGGTGCCTGGGTGGCTCAGTTGGTTAAGCGACTGCCTTCGACTCAGGTCATGATCCTGGAGACCCAGGATTGAGCCCCACATCGGGCTCCCTGCTTGGCGGGAAGCTTGCTTCTCCCTCTCTCACTCCCCCTGCTTGTGTTCCCTCTTTGGCTGTGTTTCTCTCTGTCAAATAAATAAAATTTAAAAAAAAATTAAAAATGATCTCTAAAGCTTGCTGGGTACTTTTGGACAATCTGAGAACTGGATGTTAGACCTTGTCCAAATCGTCAAACTTGCTTCCCATCCCAGAACGACCTCCAAATGGAGCAGCTGTTCCCAGATACCCACGGCACTTTGCTTCATTTCTCAAACCATAAACATTTAGTTGCCCTCTCTAAAGGGCATGCAAATTGCCATTCCCCAAATTAAGATTATCTGCTCATCTGGGCACCACAACCACATAATCCACAATCAGTTGCTGATCCAGATAACCTCTCAGCCTGAATTACCTATTTCTGTAATCTTCATCCTCTGTCATCTCACCCCAAGATTGTTGAACTCCTGTAACCATCACCAATCAGCCTGGCCATTTTATTTCCTTCCAGAAAATTCACAAACCCGGGGAGTCACTGCAACGTGTATCCAAGTGCTTTACTCACTTGGCATAGTCCACAGACTGTCAGTCCCCTAAGATAACACATCACTCCACCCATCATAAACCTCAAATCCTGTTAGGCACACGGCAGCACGTGTTCACACCGGATGATCCACAAACCAGCGATCCATACCAGATACCCTCCCCATTCCTACTGACCTCGGATGAGTCACGAACCCAGTGAACCCTGCAAACACTCCTCCGTGCATTTCCCTGTCGCGGCGGGCGCCCCCCCACCAGGCCTCAAACCCCCACCGCGTGAACCCCATAGCGGCCACCTGATTGCGGAGCACTGCGCGAGCCTGGCGTAGGTCGCGCAGGAAGAGCTGGTAGACGTGTGCCTGCACCAGGGCCTCCCTGCGCGCCTCCCACAAGCCGAGCAGTTTGTGCCAGCCAAGTTCGAGGTGCGGCAGCCACTCGTCGAGCGCCAGGCCCGGGCCCAGCTCGGCGCCATCGGCCGCCAGAAGCGCCTCGCTAGCTGCCACGATGCGCGCGTAGTCCTCCTCGCGCTGGTCCACTTCCTCCTTGAGCGCCGCGTGGCGAGCCAGCAGCGCGTCCGCCTCTTCCAGGCTGCCGGGTAGGGGCCCCTCGACGCCACCTGCCGCCTCCTGGGCGCGCACCAGCCAGTCCAAGAAAGCGTCCAAGTCGTGCAGGAAGCGCTGCAGGCGCCCGGCCGCGGCCACCGCCTCGCCACAGGCCTGAGCCGCGCCTGCCAGCGCGCCCCACTCGGCTCCCAGTTCTTCCGCACCCTGGTGCAGCCGCGCCGCCTGGGCCGGGAAGCGCACCGCTAGCAGGGCGGCCTCCTCCTGGAGGGCCGCCTGACGGGGTTCCAGCGCTTGCAGGGCCGCCTCTAGGCCGCTAAGACGCCACTGCAGGGCGCCACCCGCTCGAGGCGCGCTCTCCACGGCCCTTCGCTTCTCGCGCACCTGGGCGCGCACTTCGGCCACCTCCAGCACGTGGTTCTCCACCAGCAGCACTGCGCTCACCTCCTCTTTGCGCTGTTCCACCAGCTCCACGATGCGGTTCCACCTGGCGGGGGCGGGGGGTGGGGTGGGGGGGAAGGGAGGGCAACTTGAGGAAGACTGGGACTCTTCCCGGGCCTGGGGGGGTCCCACTAACCTGGGATAGAACCCCACCACTGTGTGACTTTGGAAAGTCACAGAGCCCCGGTTTCTGCCTGTGTAAAATAAAACCCTACAAGGCACACTTGCTTAGAGCAGCAGTTCTCAAAATGTAATCTGAGCGAGGTCAAACCTATCTCTATAATAGTGCTAAGATGCCTTTTCTCTCCTATTCTGTCCCCAGCGTCCAGTATAATTCTCAGAGGCTGCATGACCAAGAGTGAACATAGGAGAATACCCCAGAACTCAGCGTCTCCTCAACCAGACAGCAAAGAAATCTGCAAAAATGCAATACAAAGCCACTCTTCTCACTACATTTTTTTGTGTTGAAAAGTAGTTATTTATTTTAATTAACAAAATTTAGTGATGTTAATATCCTGGGTTTATGATTGTGACTTTATTTTTTTATTTTTATGTTTTTTTTCAGGGAGGCATAATGTTTATTAAATCTTACCTAGCCAGGCATATGATTGTGATTTTTTTAATGGTTTCTTTTTTTTTTTAAAGAGTTTATTTATTAGAGAGAGAGAAACACAGCCAGAGAGGGAACACAAGCAGCAGGAATGAGAGAGGGAGAAGTAGGCTTCCCGCCCAGCAGACAGCCCAATGCTGGGCTTGATCCCGCGACTCTGGGATCATGACTGAGCTGAAGGCAGAGGCTTAACCACTGAGCCACCCAGGCGCCCCAGGATTGTGATTTTTAAAAAATATTTTATTTATTTATTTGACAGAGAGAGAGGTAGTGAGAGAAGGAATACAAGAGGGGGGGGTGAGAGAGGGAGTAGCAGGCTTCCTGCTGAGCAGGGAACCTGATGTGGGGCTTGATCCCGGGACCCTGGGATCATGACCTGAGTCAAAGGCAGATGTTAAATGACTAAGCCATTGGGGTGTCCCATGATTGTGATTTTAAAATAACTTAATATTTTTACATTTCTTAGTATCAATTTCCAGTGTAGTAAATATTGATAGATACAACCCACAAAAACAAGCTCTTTGAGGTCCCCAACAGTTTTTAACAGGGAGCTGAGCTCAGATTGAGCTCTGGCTTACAACATCAGATACGATGCTGGGTCCAGCAAATAGAAACTGAGCAAGTCTCATGAGCCAGGTGCTGAGGATCAAACGGTGGAAAGGCAAAGGTGTTCTATATTAAAATAAGTTAGTGGGAAAAAATTATGTATTTCTCTGTGCCCTCGGGCAAGTGATGATACTCCTCTGTGTCTCAGTTCCCCTTCATAGGCTGTGTGTGGTCCAAGCTGGACTGCCTAGAGTCAAAGCTGACCTGTCTGTCCTTTGGCAAGTAACTAACCCTCTCCATGCCTCAGTTTCCCTATCAGTAAAATGGACGAGATCATAGCACAGCACCTACCTCATGGGGTGTTGTGAGAGTCCAGTGAGTTATGATTTATGAAGTGGGTCAAACAGTACTTATGCACTACTATTATTGAGTGGGGACCATTTGGGGGAGCATATCAAGCTCTTTTCTGTCTCAGCTGTGCTCCCTGCCTGGAATGCTCAAGCCTTCCTGTCCCTTCCTGTGGCTGGCTGGCTCCTTCTCATCCTCCTTAAGGGCCCCATTCAAAATGTCATGGCTGACCACATGATCTAAAATCACCTCCAGCCCCCTGGTTATGTTCTACCAGTTCATGAGAATTCTGTAAATATCTTGTTCATTTATTAGTTTATTTGTTCACTGTCTCTCTGTCCTCTCCAGAATGGACATGCCACAGAGCAGAGATGAGGACTCTGAAATCAGAAGAACCCAAGTTCAGGGGCACCTGGATGGCCCAGATGGTTAAGCATCTGACTCTTGATTTTGGCTCAGGTCATGATCTTAGGATGATGGATCAAGCCCTGCATTGGGCTCTGGGCTAGCTATGGAGCCTGCTTAAGATTCTGTCTCTCCCTCTCCCCCTCTGTCCCTCCACCCCTGTCTTGTGCTCTCTCTCTCTTAAAAAAAAAAAAAAAGACCCAAGGTCAAGCCCTGCTTTGGCCAGATTCACCATATGACCTTGGGGAAATCATTTCCCTCTGATCCACAGTTTCCTCATCTGGAAAATGGGGATAATAATATCCATTTCACGGGGCACCTGGGTGGCTCAGTTGTTGAGCATCTGCCTTCAGCTCGGGTCATGATCCCAGAGTCCTGGGATCCAGCCTTGCATCGGGCTCCCTGCTCGGCTGGGAGACCTGCTTCTCCCTCTCTCACGCCCCCTGTTTGTGTTCCCTCTCTGGCTGTAATTCTCTCTGTCAATAAATAAATAAAATCTTTAAAAAAATAATGTCCATTTCAATGAGTGTCTAATGATATCATGTGGCTAAAGCACTTGGCATATACTCTTACTAAGCTGCAAGTCATTATCATTGTTATCATTTGAGGCCCTGATGCTTTGAGACTGTCAAGGCTAGAGGGGCTTTGAAATCCCTGGTTACTGGAATCTTATAGCACAGCAGTTAAAAATAGTCGTAGGAATCAGACAAATTCAACTTCACATCCAGGCTTGAGCCTGTAACTGGATGTGTGATCTTGGGCCAGTGTCTTCACATCTCTGAGCCCCAGCTTCCCCTTCTCTAACATGGGGCAATTTATGCCCCATACGGTTGCTGAGAAGACCCAATATAAGTGCTCAAGAGCCCCAGCCCTGGGTGCCTGGGTGGCTCAGTTGTTGAGCAACTGCCTTCGGCTCAGGTCATGATTCCAGAGTCCTGGGATCGAGCTCCACATCAGGCTCCCTGCTCAGCGGGAAGCCTGCTTCTCCCTGTCTCACTCCCCCTGCTTGTGTTCCCTCTCTGGCTGTGTTTCTCTCTGTCAAATAAGTAAATAATAAAATCTTTAAAAAAAAAAAAAAAAAAAAAAGAGCCCCAGCTCTGGATTCAGACAGAACTGGGTTTGACTCCTACTCACTGGATTGAGTGATCACGTTAAGAGTTTCACCTCCCTGGGTCGACGTCTTCATCTATGAACCCTATCCACATTGGAAGAACAGCTGGTAGTGTTCTGGGGGAAAGATACTAATTTGTTACCATTTTTAAAGACTTCTGAATTCTGGAAACTTTACTATGGAAATGGAATACTGGAAGATAAAACCAGGCACATAAAGTGCTTAGAAAAATTCCTGGCAGAGAGCAGATCCTCAGTGAATTGTTTCTATACAAGTGAACTAATAACCCCCTGAAATATATTGTATCTTCATACCACATCATTACTAACATTGGGTATTACCATGTTCCCCTAAGATTTTTGCTGATTTCCTAGGTGGTCATGACCACCTCAGGGGGTTGAAATCGCACATTCTTGATTTCTGATGACTGAATGAGGAAAAGAATGATGGAAAGAATGGGTAAGGACTGATTTGAGGCCCCAGGCCCTACCTACCTGCTGTTGAGGTGGTCCTGGCAGCAGCGCACCTCATCTGAACTGGGGTGGCCTCCTTCTACCAGCTCCTGGACCGTGTGGTTCACATCCAGGACACGGCCCATCAGACTGTTCATCTCCTGGTCCAGGCTCTCAAATCTGTAAGAGGATAGTTGTGCTCAGGCAGGCCTGGATCCCGGGGACCTGCCCACCTCTTGGCCTTCTCCTGCATTTCCTTCTAATTCTTAGAACCCCATGCTATGTCCTCCTCTTTCTACCGTCCCCCTAAAAGTTACATCCCTCATGGCTCTGGCCCAGACTCTCTTTGCTTTCTCTCCCACCTTGCCTGGGCCATTCCATCTATCCCCACAGTCTCAGTTCTCATGACCCTGGTATCATGACCCCCACATCTCTCTGCAGCCTCAACTTTGTTCCTTTGGAACATATCTGTGACCTCAAAGCTGTCAGACACCTCCACGGGGCTCCTCGCAGCCACTGTGACTCAAACCAGCATTGGTATCTTCCCCTAAATTTGTTTTCCCCCTGGGTTCCCATCTCAGGGGCAGCCCCACTATTCCTACAGCTCTGGGTCCTGTTTTGGACAAACAGGAGTCTGGGAGTCCTGCCTCTCCCAGACTCTTCACCCCCATGGCCTCTCCACTTGGCCTACTAGCCTGGTCCAGCCCTGTCCCCTGCCACCCAGGACCCCACACGGGGCCCCTTTCTGGGCTCCCAGCCACCATTCTCAACTGCTCCAACACACCCTCTACATGGCATCCAGGGCGATCTTTTGAAAGCTGGGCACAGTCCTCCTCTTTTTAAAACAGTGCCCAAAGTGCCCAATTACTTGGGTAATTGTGGGCACAGTAAGGGTAGGGACAAGGCCTGTGTGTCAGCAACACCCAGCAACAAGACCTAGAACGCAGCGAGAGTTCAGTAAGTACCAACTGAACGAATGAGTGGCTGAATAAAAGGGATCATGCACTAATTTCACATTTCCTTACTAAGTCAGCCAACACAGGAGTCAGTATCTCACATATCACAGGGTGGCCAAATGCTATGAAGAAATGTCAAGTAAGGTAATGATGGAAGAGAAAGTGACACGGTCGGAGATATTTCATGAGCTAGGGCGATGACAACTGTGCAGGAACGGTGGCAGTCCCAGGGGAGGGGCTGGGGTGTCTCTGGAGAAGCCTCCGTTAATTTCCCCGCCAGGTGAAGGTAAGCCTCAGAATAATAGCTCCCTATAACCAGGCATTCGCCAAGTGTCCTGCAAGTACTCATTACGCGTCACCCCTGAGATGGGAATTGCTATCATTCCCCTTCCCCTGGAACCCCGGTCCCAGCTGAGTGAAAGTAGGAACTGCTGAACCAACGAAGGCGAAACTGCACGCGTTGAGAAAGAGCCTCCCAACCCGAAATTCCACGAGGGCGCGCTCACCGGTGCTGCACCACCTCGACGTCGTCGAGCGAATCGGGCACGCGCATGGCTAGCAACCATTGCTCCTTCTCCCCGATCCACAGCTCACACGCGTGCACTTCGCCAAACATGCGGTAGACGGCCAGGGCGTCTCGCAGCCACTGGCGCCGCAGAGCAGCCACCTCGGTCACCTCGGCGAACAGCTGCTCGGCCTCCACCACGCGCACCTGCAGTGCTACCACCAGCGGCCCGGCGCCGCTGGCTCCCCCCAGTGTCGCCAGCTGACGCCGCAGGCCGCCCACGGGCCCGCGATGCGCCTCCACCTCCCCGGTGAGCGCACGGTGCTGGCGGGCCAGGCGGCGGCTGGACGCCTCGTCGTGGCCGAAGTCGCCCGCAGCTGCGAGGCGGTAGGCGTCGCGAAGCCAGTCCAGGAGTCCGTCGAGGTCAGCGCCGAACTGGTGCAGCGCCCGCGCCTCCTGCAGTCGCCGCTCGCGCCGCGCTGCCGCCTCCTCCAGCCGCTGCCAGCGCCGCCGGGCGCTCGCGGCGCGCTCCGCCAGGCCCGCCAGATGCACCGTCTCGGCGCCGGGGCCCACTGCACCGCCGGCCGCAGCCAGCTCCTCGCCTCGCCGCAAGGCCTGCTGCAGCAGCGCCCGTCGCCCGCCCAGCTCGCCCTGCAGGATCTTGTGTTGCGCCAGGAGGCGCGCGGTGCTGGACAGGTCATGCGCGCCGCCCGCCGTGCCCCCCGCGCCCGCCGCACCACTGCCGCCGCCCGCCGCCTCAAGGAGGCGCTCCTTGTCGCGGGCCCAGCTCTCGGCCTCCTCCAGCTCCTGCAGCAGCGCCCACAGGCTCCGCGAGGCCTCCAGCTCCGCGCGCCGCCCCGCCGCCTGCTCCCGCAGTTCCGCCAGACAGCCGTGCACGTGGTTCACGCGGTTGCAGATGACCTGTGGGTCGCAGGGCTGGTAGCCTGGGCCGGGAAAAGGGGAGGATCCCAGGTTGGGCACGGGACAGAGGGCGCCCGAGAGCGAGATGCTGGCTACCTGGCCTGTCCTTGTCTAAGCAGGCTTCTTCAGGTGCCAGGTTGGGCGTCCCCTCCTCCGGGCAGCCTTCCGGGACATGCTGTCTGCAGCAGGTATCTTTCTCTGGTTCCACGAGGCTTCTCTGCTTCCCCCATCCCGGCCCTGATCCCTCTGACCTATCACTGGACTGGGAGCCCCATAAGGGCAGGGCCTGGGGCTGTCTCCATCACACTGTGTTCCCATCATTGCCCAGCACCGGGTGGAGCTCAGAGTACCTAATGAAAACGGTGACTTATTATTGATTGCATGATGATGGGTGGAAACTGAAATTTGGAGAATCCCAGAATCTGTATGTTTTAGGGTAAATTGTGTTTCCTTCAGGACTGGACCAAATGAAACATCTCTATTCTTTTTTATTTTATTTTAAGTAATCTCTATACCCAATGTGGGGCTCGAACTTACAACCGCTCAAGAGTTGCATGCTCTACCCTCTGCGCCAGGCAGGCAACCGGAATCGTCTCTATTCTTAAGCCATTTTCTGGGTTCCCCCTCTCATCCTCTGTTGCCTTATCTCTAAACTCCAGGGATGATCTGAACTCCCTTTTTTCTCCAAATAGTTCACCTTTCTCCTAGACCTCTGGTTTGTGATGAGAGAATTGTGAAATTAATGGCTCATAGTCAGCATTTCTTTAATGGAATAGGATAGAACAAAACTAAAGTATCAGGATGCCACACACAGGGCAAGGCAAAGCATTGTTTCATAAAAGCTCTGTGCCCATGTGCGCATGCATCTGTGTGAACTCTGGGTCAGGAGGTAAACGTATTTCTTACTGGGTCAAAACACCTTGAGAGACACTGCCCTAGATGGAATAGACTATTTCTGGAATTCTGGACATTCACTGAAATTGACCTAAATACCAAGGCATCCAACTGAGTAATCAACAGCAACAGGCATCCATGTATCCAGACGGGACTCTGGTCCAGTGTCACTTCACCCTCACAACTATCCTGTGGGGCAGTATCCTTATTAGCCCCGTCTTACGATGAAGAAACGGAGGTTTGGGGAGGGAAGCCACTTGCCCAGGATCAGCTAAGAAGTGGTAGATCAGGAGGCCAAACCTCTGGACCACGCATCAGGCAGCGCAGGCCTTCCATCACCCTGACAACACACCCTCCCACACCAGCCTCTTTGCTGTTTGTGTGGTGCCACTGGCTGCCACCAGGCGCCAAGATCTCATAAGGAGAAGACAGAGGGACCCTTCTGGGGTAAACATCCATAAGGAGGAGGGTCTCCTGCTGGGTATCCTTCATTTTTAGGATGTAAACACGGGGCTAAACGATCCCAGATTTATACCACAAGGCACAACAGTGACACAAACATAGAGACTACAGTGAGAGAGATGGAGTCTTAAAAGCACCATTGGACAATCCCTGGATCCAGCCATGCCTGAAGCTGAACTTGCCCCCCTCTGGACATTTTAGTGGCTGCCCTTTTCTCCTTAAGCTAACTGATATTTCTATTATTTCCTGCCAAATGGGCCCTGATTATATATTACCTTACACAGTCTTTTTATAGTATTCACTGACATGTGGCTGTGAAGGGCTTAGCATAAAGCAAGTGCTTGATAAGAATGTACCTATTACTGCAGAATCTCAAAGCAGCAAAAAGTCATGTGGTCTAACTGCCACTCCAGGCAATAGTTTTCCCCATGATACCCTGACGGAGCATGATCCAATTTTGTGCTTGGATACCTTCAAAGACAGGGAGCTCATTCCTTCCTATTGTCTTTTAGGAGTCATTCTGTTTCTAAGAGCACCAGCCCTGAGAGTCTCCACCCCAACACCCAAGCCCAAACTCACCCTGCAGCTGAGAGAAACGCAGGGCAGCAGCATTGAGTGCCTCCACCCGCTCACTCTGGGCGGCGATGTCCCCTTCCAGCAGTCCGTGCTTCTGCAACAGGTCCTCGGCCTCCACCAGGTGCTGTCCACACTCCCTGGACAGCAGCTGAGCCTACCAGAGGGGGCAACACTGAGCACATGCTTGGCAAGGGCCCTCAGGCCAGCAGTACCCGGCACTGTCCCAGATCACTCTTCTGCTCCTCCAACCCATCTCTTGAACTCTGATCTCTGTCTCAATCTCCTTGTCCCTGTCAACAGCGCTCACTTGCGCGCGCTCTCTCTCTCTCTCTCTCTCTCTCTCTCTCTCTCTCTCTCTCTCCAACCCTGTCCAGCTCCCTGACAATCCTTGCAGTGTCAACAGCCCTCCTCCACCCTCCCGGCCCACCATGCCCACCCTCGGCACCAGGGGCCAGCCCCCCCACCTGCATCTCCTCCATCCAGTCCACCATGTACACCATCTCCTGGAAGACCTTCTGCAGGGCCAGGTTCTGTTCAAGCCGTGTCCGCCGGGCCCCAACTAGCCCAGTCAGCAGGGCCCACTGACGCAGGACGCTGTCACGCTGGGCCGCCACGCGCCGGGCATCGTGGTAGCCTTCAGCTGCCAGTGCCTGGGCCAGCTCGGCCACACCCTGCACCCGCTCCTCGTAGGCCGCAATGTCGGCCTCAATGGCCTCGTGCTTCTTCATGGCGGCCTCCACGGCAGGCAGCTCATACCCGAAGTTGTCCTGGGGAAGGGCAGGGCGGACATTCACTCATGTTGCCCCGGCCATCCACTTGTTATCCTGCTCCTGCCCCCATCATCCCCAGTTACCTTGGAGACCGGCCCCATCTTCCTCTGTTCCCTTAGAGCCCAGCCCCACACTTCTCCATCACATCCCTAGTCTGAAACTAGTCACCCAGGAAACAAACAGTCCCCATCCTACCATTGCCTTAGAGACCGAGGACCAGGCCTACTGTACCCTGTTACTTAGGAGACCGATCTATCCTCCTAAGTTACCCTGGACACCAGACACAACCTCTTCTGTCACTTAGAGTCTAATTAAATACTCTCCCTATTTCCAAAGAGACTAATTCTGTCCTCTCTAATTATCCTGGAGACCAACCTCACTCTCCTGTTACCTTGGAGATCAGACCCACTTCCCTCCCCTACTTTTAACTTAGGACACCAGTTCTCCCTTCCCACCCTCATTTGCCACCTAGGAGACTAATCCAACACTTTTCTGTCGCTTAGGAGATGGAGTCTCCCTCTCTGGTCCCAGGGCCACCAGCCCTGCCCTCCCTCCTTCTCCCGCAGAGCCAACCCCTGCACACAGTACCTGGGAGACCAGGCGCTGGTTCTCATTCAGCCAGCTCTCCCTCATGGCCACCTTGTGGTCAAACCTCTGAGCCAGCAATTCCAGCTTCTCCTGCCTGATCAGCTCGGCCCGCAGAGCAGCCTCCCGTTCATGCTCTGCCTTCTCCAGCTGGCCCCATGCCTAAGGAGACAGGAGGAGTCAGTCAGACCTCAACAACACCCCACACTTTAATGGCCCTGGCTTCTTTGTCTGAGATGACTTCAAGCATTTACAGCACCTTTGTGTAAACTGGAAGAAAAAAAAATTTGCTCCTTTATGACACTTCCCTGCTGGAAAACTGTCAGGATGAATATCCAGCTCATGATGTCTACAATGTAGATGGCTCCCTTGAGCAGTGCACAAACCATACTCCTGCACAGAGCAACCCTGTCTCTCCCTAACATTCTCAGCCTCACCTTGTCGATATCCCAGATGCCACAGCCCTCCCGAGGCACAAAGAGGCGACGATTACAGGCACGCAGTTTGCTCTGGATGCTGAAGAGCAGCACCTCCAGGTTCCCCTTCTCCTGAAACCTGAAGGGGCTGGAACTCAGGAACCCCGCCTCCACACCGCCACTTGCCGCCCTCCCTCCTGAGTTGGGCCTCACTTGACTGGCTTCTCCAGGGTGCAGTAGGCTGTGAAAGCCTGAAGCTGCTGCTGCACCCCACTCAGTGAGTTGGCAAACTTCTGGTTGCTGATGAGGCCCACCGTGCGGTGGATCCAGGCCAGCAGCTCGGCTGCCAGCTCCTCGTAGCGCTCAATGATCTTCCCCACCTCCAACACCTGGTCCAGGACCTGACCCGGCAAAGGAAACTGGGGTCAGCCTCGTCTCAGATGGTCCTCCAGGTGGTTCCCAAGCTCCCAGCCACCCCATCCCTAGGCTCCCCAAACCTTCCCGATCCTCTTCCCCTCCACAGCCAGGGCCTTCATCTTGGAGAAATAGTGGTAGAAAGAGACCACATAGGTGATGATGGACTTCTCATCAGGAGCCTCCATGTTCACATCTAGAGGGTAAAGGAGAGTGGTGGAGCATGACAGTGAGCATTCTGACAGGGATTGGGTGGAGGGAGGGAGAACCCACTCTTACTAGCTGTGTGACCTTGGGCAAGATAACGAACCTCTCTGTTCCTTAATTTTTGTATCTTCCAAATGAAGATCTGCCTCATGGGATTAAACAGTACCTGACACATGGAAACCACCACAGATAAATGATCCGTAATTAATTTCACACCATTCTGCCTTCCACCTCAGGGCCTTTGCACATGCTGTTTTCACTATGTTCCCTCTTCTGTGTGCCTAATTCCCATTCATCCTTCAGGGCTCAACTCAACTTACATTTCTTCAGATAAGCCTCCCTGTTCAGCCTATGTGGAGTTAGTTACCCCTGCTAGTCTTCCTCACGGCATCTTATCATTGCCTCCTGGAGCTTATAATTTTCAATTAAATATTCATTTATGCAATCGTGTCCTTAGCTTGAGTTTAACCTCCATGAGGACAAAAGTTAAGTCTGTCTTTTTTCTTTTTTTTCAAGATGTATTTATTTAGGGGCACCTGAGTGGCTCAGTCATTGGGTATCTGCCTTCGGCTCAGGTCATGATCCTGGAGTCCCTGGATTGAGTCCCTCATTCGGCTTCCTGCTCTGCGGGAAACCTGCTTCTCCTTCTCTCACTCCCCTTGCTTGTGTTCCCTCTCTAGCTGTGTTTCTGTCAAATAAATAAAATCTTAAAAAAAAAAAAAAAGATGTATTTATTTACCTGAGAGAGAGAAAGAGAGAGAAAGCATGTGTGCAAGCGAATATGAGTGGGGGAGGGGCAGAAGGCCAGGGAGAGGGAATCCTCAAGCAAATTCCCCACTGATTGCAGAGCCCTATGTGAGCCTTGATCCCATGACCCTGAGATCATGACCTGAGCTGAAATCAAGAGTTGGACCCTCAACTGACTGAGACACCCAGGTGCCCCTATGGCTGTGTTCAGCACACAGTAGGAACTCAATAAATATTTATGAAATGTATAAGTGATGTATGAGGTCAGAGGTCAAGGACATGGGCTCTGTAGGCAGCATGTGCTTAAATCCCTGTTCAACCACTTACTCACTGTGTGTCCCTAGGAAATAAACCTAACTTCTCTGGGCCTCAGTTTCCCCAATGTAACAGGAAGGATAATCACAGCACCTGCCACCTGGGAGCACCGTATTAGGAAGACTAGCCTGGCACAGAGGAGAAACTCACTAACTCTGATTGTCATTTTGATTTGCCCACTGAATGCATGATATTATACTTGGCCTTGACTCTTCATCAACTCATGAAAGCGACAGTCACTACACACTTTTCTGTACCAGGCACTGAGCACAAAATACAGTTATCCCAAGTCCTGTTTGCTGGTGTGCAGCGTGACACTGGGAAAGTGACTCCACCTCTCTGAGCCTTCATTTCTGTCCCTTTAAAACAGGATGGTTAAGTTCTATCCAACCAGGTCAGTGTGAGGATGAAGGGGAGAAGTTTCCATAAAATTCCCAGCCCTGTGCTTGGCGCAGAGTAGATGCTCAGAGAAGGGGAACAGCTGTTGTTCCTGAGATTGGGGGATTGGTGTTGGCATGATCATGGATTAGGAGTGAGGCTGAAGTCAGGGGATGGGGATCGTGTTGGGGTGGGCTTGGATTTGGGGCTGGGACTGGAGTTAGGGAGGGAAAGGGGGTTGGTTTTTGGGGGAGCTGATTCAGAATGGCTTTGGGAAAGGGAGAGGGTTCAGTTGGAGACTGGATGGGGGATGAGGCTGGGGTTGGAGATGGAGATGCCAAAGGAAGGGACAGAAAGATGGAGAGGAGGAGGGATTGGAGATGAGGAAGGGGAGGGGAGGGGAGGGAGCTGGGACTTGGAAGGCCTTTGGGACAGTGTTGCAGCAGGATGGAGTGGAGTTGGAGATGTCATTGGGGTTGGGAGTCCCCCCAAGAGGAAGTCTGGCTGAGGCCGTGCAGGGCTCACCCTCAGGGTCCAGCAGACGTGTCAGCCCCAGGTGCTGCTCAGCCGTGCGGAAGGCTCTCTGCAGGTTGTAGTTGGCGTTGGACTTGGTGAGTTTGCTGAAGTCCACGAGATCGGGCCTGGCGGGGGCACAGGGTGAGCGGGCAGCAGGCAGCCTCCAGGGCCAGTGGGCAAGGGGGCAGGAAGGCGTCCTTGTCTGAGCCCCACCCACGGTGAGGGAGAGAGAAAACTGTGTGCTGGTGGGTGGACACGTGCATTTCTCTGAGACTGTGAGATCGGCGTGAGGGCACGTGTGTGACTGGGTTCACGAGGCATACGTGTCTACTTGGGTGTATTTCTAAACAGTAGCACACAGCAGTTGGAAGTGTGAGATCTACAGTCAGTCCACTGGCCCCACACCCCAGGTCTGGGCTGTCACGCTCTGTGTCTCAGCTTTCCTCCTCTGTAAAATGGGGATAATACTAGCATCCACTTCATGGGCTCAGTGAATATTAAGTGATTTATTGGAAAGCACTGAGAATAATGCTGGGTACACAGGAAGCACTCAGTAAATACTGTCACTGGGTAGAGGCTGGTGGGTTTCTGGCTGTGAGGGTGGGGCTGAGTCTCCCCACGTGTATGAGTGTGTATGTGTGACAGGCAAGGCTTGAAAGCGAACACATATCTGCAACAGAAAAGGCTGGGGTTCCACTCCCATCACACCAGAGCAAGTCCTTCCCGGGCTCTGGGCCTCAGTTTCCCTAATCTGCCATGTGTACAACCTCAATGTGGGCGCAGTTTGTCTGGATGCCCACCTCTCGGCCAATTCAGTGCCAGGCGGGGGGTGTGTGTGAAAGGTGGGTATGTAGGGAGGCAGAAGGGGGGCTCTAGGACTCACCTAGAGGAAGGATTTGGAGATGAGGGGGACCGCCATGCACATACCAGAGAGGACAGTCCATGAGGACCCTGGAGGCATCGAAGCAGCAGGCACAAGTCATGTATGTGCACGAGTGTGAGTGTGTATAGATGGGGCACATGTGTTTCCACGTCCACACAGAGTACATGGCCTGGACAGGGTTCCGTAGGGGTGTGTGCCTTGTGTAAGTGTGAAGGGCGTGCGTGTGAGGGGTGGGTCATCAAGTCTACATGGGTCATCTATGCGCACACCAGTGAGGCCAGGTACCCCCCAGAGGCAGGAAAGGGAGCGGGGCAGGGTGAGGCTGGGCAGTACCTGTGCCGGTGAATGAGAGCATTGAAGGCCAAGCCGTCCCGCCAGCTGGTGGTGAAATTCTGGATGTTAACCTCAGGGTAACTGGCAGCATGGAAGGGAGAGACAGAGGCAGAGAGGGAGACAGTCAGGAGGAAAAAAAGGGAGGGTGAGAGAGACAGAGATGGATGGATGGGTGGGTGGATAGATGATAGATCGACAGATAGATAGATCAATTGAGGCACAGAGATGGAAAAAGAGAAAGAGAGATGGAGAGAAAACAAGATACAGACCGAGATGGGGAAAGAAAGGAGGGAGGATGAAAAAAGCGGGATGAAAGAGAGATAGGAACAAGGAAAAGCAGACACAGAGGTAAACACAAACCAGGAAAGACAGGACTACGAGAGAGCCCACCAGCCCTAGAAGTCTGAGTATCAGAGAAAGCCCGGTCTACACACCTGCCAGTCTCCCCTTCCTCCCAGGGCTAGCTCTCCAGAGGGCACCTGAGTTCCAGGCCACGCCCCTCCCACAGGGCACTGGGGGTCCTGGGACCTTCCAGCAGAACCCGAACATCTCCCTTCTCAGCCCCACTGAAGGTACCTGGAAGCCAGAACTTCTCCCTGGAGCTGCCCGAGCCCTGGGGTGAGCCCTCATAGGCTGAAGGGTGGTTGCTTTCAGGGTGGGGGGTGGCCACAGCTCAGGAACAGGGCTGGAGTGCACATGAGGCCTCTCAAGGTGTGGACACAGAGGGTAGCAGGCTGGGGACAGTCCACTGCTCTCCAACATTGCTCTCTAGTGGAGCCCGAGTTCTAAATTTGAAACAGGCCTTCCAGATTGTTACACGGGTTTATTTGTCAAGGTCAAAGAGTGGACGTGTTTTATTTACCTTCATTAACTTCAGATTTAACTTTTGACCCTGAGGACTTGGGCTGCCCCTTGCATTCCTGTCCCAGAAGGAACCCTCCATATTAGGTTAGGGCCCGGCCTGCCTGATGGGGCGCCAGGTGGGGGTGTGTGCTTACCCAGCTGTCTTCATCTGACACCACAGGAGCAGGGCGTCCTTGGCTGAGCGGGTCTCTCTGTTGTCCTCAGTTTCGATTTTGATTACTTGAATCTGTGAGGATACAGACATGGCTACTGGGACAGTGTCGGCGTGAGCCTGGGAGACACCGGTGTACCCCGGGCCAGGGAGCGTGGCAGGAGACAGAGGAGATGGGAGAGGTAGCTTCAGGCTGGGGCTGGGGATTCAGGAGCATGAGAGTCCCAGCCCACTCCAGAGTGGGCTGGGATATCTACAGTTGGGGGAGGTGGCTGTGGACTAGGGTCTGTTTCCAGGGAAGCCTCCATACTTTGGCTTCTGGCCCACTTCCCTGATCCAAGAAACCATCATTTCCGGCCTCGGCTAGTGCAGTCACCTCCATGTTGCTCTCCCTGCTCCTGCCCCCATAGTCTGTTCTCATGGCAGAAAGGGACCCTGTGAGCACCTGGATCAGACTCTAAGTGGGTCTGTCTCACTCATGGCAAAAGTAAACTTCCCCTTGTTAGGTCTCCAACCTTATCTTCAACAGCCTACTCTGCTCCAGAGACCTGCTGTCCTCTTCATTAAATCACCAGTATCCTTCCGTCTCAGGGCCTTTGCACTGCCTCTTCCTTCCCTCAGGGGGCCACACAGCTCCACCCCAACTTAAGGTCTTGATTCACCTATCACTTCAGTGAGGTCTTTGCCAACCACTTGATTTATTTTTTAAAGATTTTATTTATTTATTTTTTAGAGAACGAGAGAGAGAAGGAGAGAGAGCACAAGCAGGGGGAGCAGCAGGCAGAGGGAGAAGCAGGCTCCCCACTAAGGAAGGAGCCCTATGGGGGGCTTGATCCCAGGACTCCGGGATCATGACCAGAGATGAAGGCAGATGCTTAACCAACTGAGCCACCCAGAGGTCCCTATGTCTATCCTCTTGATAGAACTTCCTAATTTCTCCCCACCTCAAACAGAATAAAATTAAGCCCACTAATCTCAGATCACCTGTCAGCCCTTCTGACCTCACTTCCTCCCTGGCTCCCCCTTGCCTCCCATTCTCCAGCCACAGTGGCCTTTCTATACCTCCAACACTCCAGATCATTCCCACCTTAGTCAGGGCATTTGCACATGCTGTCTCTGGCCTGGAATGTTTTCTCTCATTTTCATGTCATGCAGCCATCAGCTTCTCAGAGAGCCCTTCTCTGACCACGGAGTCTAAAATCTCAACACATCAACCTGATATTTTGTATTTCTTTTACTGCTTTATCATAATCTCTTCTTTTCCGCAAAGCTCTTACCTAGAGCTGATCCTTTTCTCATCCATCTCTTGTTCTGTGTACTTAAGGGTTTGTTTACTGTCTCCCCTACCACAATGTAAGCTCCATAGAGGCAGAAAATTTGTTGATTAAAAAAAGAAGAAAAGAAAATTTGTCGATTTTGTTTCTGAACTGGAGAAAAATTGCCTGGATTTGAATTCCAGCTCCACTCTCCAGCTGTGTGACCTTGAACATATTACTTTGCCTCTCTGGAATTCACTTTCCTGATGGCAAAGCATAATAAATGGTATCTAATTTATGGGGTTGTTGGACTATTAAATGTCAAGTGCTTAGAACAGTGCCTAAAAAATATGTAAATGATCATAGTGATGGTGGTGATAGTGATTGTTATTTTTATCAAAATTTTCACCCCCCCCCACCACCGGGATTAGTGTTCCTGGACCCTACTGGGAAAACTTCTGGAATGAATGAGTGAATAAGTGGGGGAGTGAGCGGGGCAGGCCCTCTTAAGACCGTGCGGTGGGAAGGGGTCCGGGCCAGGATCACTTGGGGATCACCTGGAAGCGCAGGATGATGGTCCAGACTAGCCCCAAGGTCAGCCGGTGGTTTCCGTCCACGATGTCATGCGACCCCACGTTTTCCAGGTGCACACGCTGCTCCTTAAGAAACTGCAGTGCCTTGTCCACGTTTTCCAGCGAGTGGATCCTCATGCGACCGCGCGTGGGCCTTGGCTAGGGTGGCAGGGACGTTGGGGGGCGGCCTGGCCAAGAACCCTGTGTCCTCGGCGCACCCTTTCCAAAGAGGCCGGCCCCCATAGCCACGCCCCCTGGGTGCCAAGCCCAGGCGACGCCCTTTCAGTCTTTTCGAGGACCAAGGACCCAATCCTTTTAAAGAAGCTCTGCCCCTTCTCGTAGCCACACCCTTTTTTTTTAAGAGCTTCTGGCTCATTCTAGTTCCTGTTTTCACCTGTTTTAGTGAAGCTCCGCCTTCGCCCTCTTGATAAGATATCCACACCTCTTATCAGGAAGTCTCAGCAACCCGCCAGTAACCCTACTCCCGCCTCTTACCCCTAGATGTCCATCCCAGGCCACGTTGGTTTGACCACTGGATCCTCACACTGCGCCCCCCCGCCTCCCTTTCAGGCCCAAGACAAGAGTCACGCCCATCCCCCACGTCTTCCCTCGTTTACAGCGCTAGCACTTCCAATGGCCTTTGTCTCTATTCTCCAGCCACACCACTCACGATTTCTGAGCTCGTTCACTAAATCTCTAGCTCCGTCAGAATCCCACCTTTTGCTATGAAGCCTCATCCACGCCCAGAAATACAATGGCAACCCATACCACAAGGCAAACTCGCACCAGAGTTCTGTCTGGTGCCCTAAATTTCCATGACCGAGGCCTCCCCTTCCGATGACAACAGCGCCTTCGCCCATCGACCCCCAGAACAGGATCCTGCCTCTATTTTATAACCCTTGGTCTCGCTACCGCGCGATCTAGGCCAGTCCTAACAAAGCCCCTCCCGTCCAACAGAGCCCCTCCCCACCCCAAGCCCAGGGTCCGCAGGAACCTCCGCCTTCACCTTCCACCGAACCCCCGCTTGCGTTCCCAGACACGTCCCAGGGCTCACCCAAGCCCCACCTCTGGGCCATGACCCCACCCACCTGAGTACCGAGGCCCCCTACCCGCCGGGCCCTTGGAGGACGCTCCAAGCATCCCTTAGCCGGACGCTGTGATAGCCCAGCCCAGCGTCGCCGCCTTTCCCCAGGCCCTCAGGTCCCCTCACCAGCTGCTCCCCGGAGAGCACTTCCAGGAGTCGCGTGAGCACAAAGCCGTCGCGGAGGTCGGTGTAGAGGTCTGCGATGTGGCAGCCGATGCGGGCCAGGTGCGAGTTCACCCACTTGGTGAAGGTCTTCTTCTGCACCGCCTCGCGCTCATCTAAAAGACAGGCTCTGAGGAGCCCCCGCGTCCCCAGTAGCTCCCCTTTGCAACTTCTTCCCAGCCCTCCACTCGGGCCCAGACCCTGTTTCAGCCCAGCTCTGCAACAACCAGGGCTTTGCACAAACACTTCGCTGCCCACCTGGAGACAGGTCCCTTAAAGCTTTCCTGAGATACTATTTCCCACAGGGAGCCTTCTCTGATTCTCATCCCAGCTGCCCTGTTCATTCAGTCAGTCGATATTTGAGCACCTACTATGTGCCCCTCCCTGTTCTAGGCTTTGCATGCAAACAAGCCTTCCCTCCCAGAGCTCAGTGGGCACAGATAACACACTAGGGAGCTACGGAAGTTTAAGGAGGTGGTGGGGCAGAATGCGAGTTGTGTTTCAGGTGGCTACCAGGGTAGGTCAGAGAGGGCAAGAATGGCAGCTTAGGGGGAGACTGGGGAAGTGACTCTGGAGAGAGAAGACAAGCGGATGAGGGCAGAAGCTGGGAATGGGAGAAGGGGACATACTGGAGAGTTAGTCACAGGGGAAAAAATAAGACTTGGCACAGGTAGGGTGTGGAGGATGAAGAGGAAGGAAGATGCTAGGAGGAATGCCCCCTGAGGACAGGAACCATGTCACACACACACCCGAACCCCCCACCCTGTGGTAGTTGGACCCCAAATTTCCCACATCCTTAGGGCACAGAGTAGGCATGCAACTGCCAACAGGAGGGGGCGGAAGAATGTGTGCAGCTTCTGGACTGCCGCCTCACTGACAAAGACATTGCTTGGGAACCTCGCCTACTACCTTTTTTTTTTTTTTTTAAGTAGGCTCCATGAAGAGGCACCTGGGTAGCTCAGTTAGGTAGGCTCCGTGACCGAGCCCAACATGGGGCTCAAACTCACCACTCTGAGATCAAGACCTGAGCTGAGATCAAGTGTGAGATGCTTAACCAATTGAGCCACCCAGGGGCCAGTCCTCCTTTAAATAAATAAATAAATAAATAAATAAATAAATAAATAAATAAATAAATAAATAAATAACAGCTTTAGCGTGAGCTATAATCCACATACTATAAAATTCACCCTTTCAAAGTGTAAATTCAGTGATTTTTAATATTTTCACAGGGTTGTGCAACCCCCATCACCATCTAATATCAGAACATTTTCATCCCTCCAAGAAAAAACACTGTCCCCATGAGCAGTCACTCCTCATTCTCCCTTCTCCCTGCCCTGGGAAACTATTAATCTATTTCCTGTCTGTATGGATTTATCTATTCTGGACATTTCATATGTGGAAATGTGGAATCATGGGGCGCCTAGGTGGTTCAGTTGGTTAAGCGACTGCCTTTGGCTCAAGTCATGGTCCCAGAGTCCCGGGATGGAGCTCCACATCGGGCTCCCTACTCGGCGGGAGGCCTTCTTTTCCTTCTCTCACTCCCCCTGGTTATGTTCCCTCTCTGGCTGTGTTTCTCTCTGTAAAATGAATAAATAAAATCTAAAAAAAATATATAAAGAAAGAAATGTGGAATCACAATATATGACGTTTTCAGTGTTTGGCTTCTTTCGCTTAGTGTCACGTTTTCAAAGTTCATCCATGTTGTGGTGTGTGTCGGTACTTTATTTCTTTTTTATGGCTAAATAATAACCGTTCTGTGGACATCCTGCATTTTACTCATCTATTCACCTGCAGATGGAAGTTGGGGTTGTTTCCATGTTGTGGCTATCACAAACAACGCAGCTACAAACAGTCGGGAATATACGCCTTTGTGTGGACACATGTCAATTATCTTGACTACATACCTGGAAGGGAAATGGTTGGGTTCTATGTTAACTCTACGATTGAACTTTTTTTTAAAAGATTTTTTATTTATTTGACAGAGAGAAACACAGCCAGAGAGGGAACACAAGCAATGGGAGTGAGAGAGGGAGAAGCAGGCCCCCCCCTCGCCGAGCAGGGAGCCCGATGCGGGACTCGACCCCAGGTCTCCGGGACCATGACCCGAGCCGAAGGCAGTCGCCCAACCAACTGAGTCACCCAGGTGCCCCGACAATTGAACTTTTTTTTTTTTAAAAAGTATTTACTTAGAGAGAGAGAGACAGACAGTATGCACAAACAGGGGGAGGGCAGAGGGAGAGGGAGAGAGAGAATACCAAGTAGGCTCCGTGCTCAGTGCAGAGCCCGATGGGGGACTCCGTCTCACAACCCTGAGATCATGTCCTGAGCCAAAATTGAGAGTCAGACACTCAACCAACTGAGCCTCCCTGGGGTTAACCTTTTGAAGAACTGCCAGACTGTTTTCCAAAGTAGCTGCACCATTTTACATTCCCACCCGCGATGTACAAGGTCCCAGTATCTCCACATCCTCACCGCTCCTTGCTATTTCCCATCTGATTATGGCCATTAAAGTCATATGAAGTGGTCTCTTAATGTGGTTCTCATTTGCATTTCCCTGCTGACTAATGACAGTGAGCATCTTCTCATGTGTTCATTGACCATTAGTGTATCTTCCTTGGAGAGACATCTATGCAAATCCCTTGCCCATTTTTAAGCTGGGCGAATCATTTCATTTATTTTTTATTTTTACAAAATTTTTATAAAGATTTTATTTATTTGCAGAGAGAGTGCACACAAGCAGGAGGAGCAGCAGGCAGAGGGAGAGTGAGAAGCAGGCTCCCCGTTGAGCAGGGAGCCCGATGCAGGGCTCAATCCCAGGACACTGAAAATATGACCTGAGCCAAAGGCAGATGCTTAGCCGACTGAGCCACCCAGGCAACCCTATTTTTTGTTTTTTAGAAAAGATTTTAATTTATTTATTTGAGAGAGAGAGCACAAGCCAGGGAGGAGCAGAGAGAGAGAGCCAAGCAGACTCTGACCTGAGCATGGAGCCGGACATGGGGCTTGATCCCACCACCTGTGAGATCATGACCTGAGGTGAAACCAAAAGCCAGACGCTTAATGACTGAGTCACACAGGTGCCTCTCCGTGAGTCTTTTTATCACCTGTACTTTCTTTGCAACTTTCTGTGGATCTATGACCATTTCCCAATTTAGAGTGTCACCAGAACAGGAAGCTACCACCTGGACTTCCTTTCTCTTCCTCTGACTCCCATAGGCTTGAACACAAGGTCCACAGAGCTCAGGATAGAAGAAGGCTGATTTGTTGGAGCAGAGCCTCCCTGCACACGAGGATGCTCGCCAGGATTATCCAGGAGGGAGAGATAAGCTCCTATCTCCTTTAAGCCGCTGCATTGCTGGGTCTGTTGCAGCCACGCGGGGGCACATTGTTAAGCTTCCTGTCAGTGCAGGAAGCAAGATTTGTATACCCAGTCTGTTTCCTCCCTTTTTAACTTTAATTTGAAATCTCTCAATAATTTCTTTTTTCATAAATTTACCTTTTGTAATATTTTTTGTAAAGTTTTTATTTATTCATTCACTTGTGAGAGAGAGAGAGCGAACAAGCAAGAGGAGGGGAGGAGCAGAGGGAGAGGGCCAAGCAGACTCCTTACTGAGCATGGAACCAGACATGAGGCTTGATCCCAGCACCCGGAATTGAAATCAACAGTCATACACTTAACCAACTGAGCCACCCTGGTGCCCCATAATATTATTTTTTGTTATTAAGTAAACTCTACCCCCAAATGGGGCTCAGACTCATGACCCCAAGATCAAGAGTCTCATGCTATACCGACTGAGCTAACCCAGGCATGCCTTTTGTCGTATTAAATACTGCATTTGATTCTGGCAGTGAAAATATACATACCTTGCTAGAAAATATTCACTGACTGACCTGTATTTTTTTTTTTAGATTTTATTTATTTATTTGACAAAGAGAAACACAGCTAGAGAGGGAACACAAGCAGGGAGAGTGAGAGAGGGTGAAGCAGGTTTCCCGCTGAGCAGGGAGCCTGATGCAGGGCTTGATCCCGGGACTCCAGGATCATGACCTGAGCCAAAGGCAGACGCTTAACGACTCAGTCACCCAGGTGCCCCCGACCTGTATTTTTTTTTTTTTTACTTTGAACAAGATCTTGAATGTTTACTTTTAATATGAAAGTGAATATGCAGAAATTAATAGTAATTCATATGAAATACATGGTTTGTTTAAATGTGCATTTTGGGGGTTCCTGGGGGGATTCAGTCAGTTAAGTAGCTGCCTTCGGCTCAGGTTATGAGATCTGGGATGGAGCCCCTCATCGCCTAGGGCTCCCTGCTGAGCAGGGAGCCTGTCTCTCCCTCTCCCTTTGTAACCTCCTCCCTGTGAATGTGTGTGTGTGTGTGTGTGTGTGTGTGTGTGTGTGTGTACACACTCTCTTTGAAATAAATATTTTTTAAAAATGTGCTGTGTGGCGGGGATGGGGACCTGTGTGAACACCTGATTATCAATCGCACAGCAGGAAATGGTAACAGAACCGACAATGAATTGAGTATTTGATTATTTTGTCCTCCAACGGCCGGTGCCCGAGCCAAACAGAAGATTTTAGCCAACGCTGAAGCCAAGATGGGATTTTTGTGCCTCCCCAGTGTGGTGCCAGAATGAGGACAATTGCATTCAGTCCTGCATCTATTGATCACGCGCTGCTTGACTTCAAGCGGACTTTCTCCTCCTTGGGTCTCCATTTTCCTGTTTGCAAAATGAGGGGTTTGGACTAGATCACTGGATTCTGAGGGACCCTGGCTGTTTGGGATCCATGAGAACGTTTTTTTATTTCATAATTTCATTTTGATAATAACCAAAGAAAAGTAATAGAAACACACCTGGACCATCCCGATGGTGACTTCATAAAGCACGATGCCATGAGATTTTGGTTTTCGTGACTACAGTCTTGATAGCGTGAAACTGGGGTCCAGAACTGAAATGCCTACAGGGGCCCCGACAGGCCCCCAAACGGAGAAAACTAGGCCCTAGTACAGGGGCAGTGCCACACAGCCCCGTGACCAGAGCCTGCTTGGAACGGAGCCTCAGTGTTGTCATATCATTTGATATTCCAAGAGAAACCCCAAATCTGGATTTTTAAAGATAAAAATCTCCCTCTTTTTAAATGCTGGCAACTGATTTACATTTGTATAAAAGACAGTGTTGGGGGTTGAGGGGTGGGCACCTCGGGTCTGGGTGGCACAGTCGGTTAAGCATCTGCCTTCAGCTCAGGGTCCTGGGCTGGAGACCTGCATTGGGCTCCTTGCTCAGCGGGGAGTCTGCTTCTCCCTCTCCCTCTGCGACTTCCCCTGCTTGTGCTCTCTCTCTCTGTCAAATAAATAAATAAACTGTATTTAAAAAGAAAC